>OFHS01000390.1:0-20232 GCA_900245855.1 Calvadosia cruxmelitensis
GGCCGTGCACAATTCGAAAGAAGAAGCTCAAGTCAGCACAAAGGCGCCTGGACTCTAAGCTGTGGAGCTCCAATGTTGCAAGGCGCTGTTCATAAGAAAATGTAGCCCCATCAGGAAAACATCGTTTGAATACCTGCTTGGTATATCTTCGTTGAACTTTCTCTAATAGAACTACATTCTTCTTCAAGTAGGGAGAAAACATTTGCGAGGCATATTCCAGAATAGGACGGACAAATACAATGAATGCTTTCATTAGATGTGTTGTATCGTTCCAGGTCAGGGTCTTTAAAAGGTAGTGTGACATACAGTAGGCTTACGTATGGCTTACGTGTGTCTTACAGTAGGCTTAGCTATGGTCGACACATTATCTAAAATAGATCTATAGCAAAGAACCGAGTCACTCAAGTCCCTCTATTTACTAAAAAGACAGAAGTGATCCCAGGCTTTGTTCTAATCATAGTTGGATGCAACTCCTGTTGATATCTGATCAGCGCCAACCAACTGAAGCTGACCTCCAATGATCAGTAACTTAGATTGATAATTTGATATTGTGTTTATTAATCTTAGTTTTGATTAAGATCATCAAGGACAATACTGATTTCATTGATTTGTACGTTATTTATTTATTTTGAATCCGTAGGTACCTATGGATGTGCCACATACTTAATACGACACATGCCGAGTCTTGCATTTTCAACAAGTCTCATTCTAATAACTGGAACAAACCGACTATTGCCATACCCGTAGCATATCTAATAAAGGATAGAGGACCTCTTGTGTTTACAGTGATTATTCAGAAGGCGAACCGTCGGAATGCATCTGCAACACAGTTTGTGGTCTTCAAAAGAGAGCGGATGCTCCCGTGAGTATTACAAAAATTCTTCATATCTAATTTAAGTTATCTGTAGCAAGGTAGCCTATTTCTCTATAACCTCTAAAATTGTGAAAAGACAGTGACATCTTCCGCACGTTTATTTTACCATTATGAAAACCATGAATGTGGACGTTTTCACGGTGCCCTTCGAAATTAATGACATTTTTATGGTGCTTGCACGGTATTTTCAAGGTGTTTGAGTTCATAGCATTTGCAATACCGGTAAAAAGAACGGGTGAGTACAGTCAATCCTGTATTAGCAGCCACCTCTATAGAGCAGCCACCTGTGTATAAAGACCGCTCTTCATAACCCCCAAACGACAGTTTCTATTGAAATCAACATGGACAGAAAGACCACTTGTCTATGAAGGTCATTTTCATTGGGTCCCAATACAGACAGGTTTCACTGTAGTATGTTTGCCACCTCATTACATCACAGGGAAGGATGAAGAATACCATGACGTCCAGTGAGCAACAGAATACAATCACAAATTTCTGTTGTAGATCATTTGGGTGTAAATATTTACTCTAACTTACAAAACCTCAATGTAGAAAACGAAGTCAACTAAGAACATCAAGATGTACCGGTAAACAGATAACATTTGTCTTCCATGAGCATGTCCAGAGTCAAACAGCTGCAATTAAAATGGCATCATTCACCACAGTGGAGGTTCCTTTAAACGTGGTGTCGTATAAGGCATGTGTGACAAGAATCCACTCACCCTGATAGACTCTGAGAATGTTCTCCATGATACTCCATACTGAGCATGCACAATTGCACATAGACTGGTCTTGTATGTTGTATGGTTGCAGCTTTGTTTCAATGACTGCAATGATCAAACTTCCATTTTGTTTATGGTAGGATGAATCTGACTTGCTTTGACTGCGAGGATGGGATAACATCATCTTCATACAATGCCATTCTATCTGAATGTCTTGGATGTACACAAAAGAATGTCTTCTTTCAGTGGAAATTACATTCAGCCATTGACAAGAAGTTTGAAGAGCAAGCAAATCTTTTTAAAAGTTGTGCTTATGCCAATGGCTCAAGCTGGAGCTTTGCTTCTGGAATGGTATCAAATGCAAATACCACTGTTACCACGGCAACTTCGGTTGCTGGAACAACAAAAGCCCCATCCACAGCAATCACATCATTCGTTGAGTTGCCGTCAACTGTGAAAGAGGCTGTCATTTGCCAAAGGGACATACCTCTTCGTAGGCGTATTCCATGGCATGAGCATGACCAATTCGACATGGTGGATTACCCGACAAAACATGGAGCTGCCACATCTGCTATAACAGGATCAATACTGACACCTATATCAACATCCACAATACTTGTGCCAAGTATTACACCAGCCAGTAGTGCTCCAGGAGTTGAACAATCTGTGTCCCTTTCAAGCATTACAACAGGAAGCTCTGCCAGTGTAGGGCAAGGATTCAGAAGAGGAAATGATGAAGGGAATAGAGGTTCAGGATCAGGAATTATGACTGGCCCACCAACAACTGGTTCAGCTAGTGGCAGTGGCTTTGGATCAGGCTCTGGGTCGGGAAGTAGTAGGGGGAGTGGCAACTGCAGGGATGTTCCCACATCACGTGATTCTCGAAGCGGGGGAAAGAAAGCTGTTGGATGTGGAGGACTGCATACAAAATTTGGAGAAGGCTCGAAAAATGCTACTAAACCCAATGTAGAAAATACTACAAAAACATCTAGCACAAACGGTGGAGGAGAAAGTAATACAATAATTGACACAAACATCCTTCAAGAAGTAAAACGTCGCGAATACTTATTGGCCCTCCCACTAATACCTGCAGATATTTCCAGTGTATCTGTTGGTGGTAATATTCAACAAAGCAATATTTTTGTCAAACCAAATTCCCTTATGCCAGGCAGGATCTACAGAGCAGAGTTAACAGCAAGAAGGAAAGTTGGAACGCAATCTGTTCTTCTTGCTTCGTCACAGTTATATCTTAATATCAATGACCGTCCATTTCTTGGCTCATGCAAGGTATCACCTGTGGAAGGTATCACAGTCGACACTGTCTTTGAAGTAGCATGCAATAACTGGAGGGATGTCCAGGTAGGTGACGTATTGATAACATCATGTCTAGGCTATTGTCACGGAAAATGAAATTCCACTACCCAGTCCCGAAGCTTTTCTCTTACTTGACTCGGTTAATATCACCTTGGATATTGTCACATCTCAGTTATTATCACGTATTTTGAAAGGTTTTTCTTTTTTAAACTCACTTATTGTCACGTTCTCTGTGATTGATTGCCTTGCTGGAATTTACCGGCGCCGCAATTGTTACAGGAAAAGTTGATAGAATGTTTACATTGTGTTTACATTCAATACAGATAACTGTCATTTGTAATATCAACCCCTAGCATTGCATAACTATCTGCATAATAACTCTGTTTGATGACAATACAGAGTTTGCTGTTCGATGGCCCGCTGTTTGTTATTTTTCAGCCGTTTCCAAAAATTAAAGGCCTAGGTACTAGACTCAGTTATGGTCACGACTTCGATAATATAATGTTTTACGATTTTGCAGAGGGTGGGATATTAACCTAGTTATACTGTATCGGTGCTTCTTTGGATGATAGCTGCTAATTTACAAATGACAGTGATTTATACAGCAAATTAGTCGCTGTCTATTTTTGACTTCCAATTGCGCAGAGAGAATGGACAGATAGCTATGAGACTGATTTTAAAACTTTTTGATTGCAGCAACCCTTGATGTATTCGTATAAGTACAAAGTAGCTGGGGACACAATAATGGCAGAAATGTACAAAGGCCTCAAGTCCAAATTCCAATTCATTCTTCCTCCTGGTTTTCAAAAGACTAACTACACAGGTGGGTGACATTTTATTTTTTGAATAGTGACATTACAAAATATAACATCTATTTTTGACAATTCTTAATAGGATTTTGGCTTCTGCACCTATTAACTGCGCTACTCCAGATTTGTCTGAGTATGAATTCATGGCATCTATGTTTGACTGGTTGTTGCTAGAATGAAAGCACAAGTGAGAATAAGAAAGAAATTGACTTACAAATGCAATTTTAGACAATAGTGATGCTGACTATGCTTCTCCGACCATTGTGGTTTCAAGTTTGTTAATTTTACTTGCCTAACCTTACGCGCCAGTATAGCCTTGCTAATTCACCTCACTGAGCAACCTTACGTGGTTTTCAAATTTCAATGACATTATCAAAGATTAACCAAGGTTGACTGTAGTGTTACTTTTATTGTTTTTCAGTTGAGATTCACATTACAGTTAGTGATGCTTGTGGTGCTGCCATGACCGTCTGCCCAGTTGCAGTGCAAGTGCTTCCCTTTGATGTCTCACGCAGAAGATCTTCAATGGACTCGTTGTAAGTTCTATGTTTTTGTGAAGTAGGGACTGCCAGTCAGCGATCTCATGCTTGACTATCAGTCCAGCCGACGCATATGTTCATTGTGCTTTACCTCAAGTGGTTTTGATCTTTGAGGATCCGAGGGAGACAAGCCATAGGCATATTGGAATAAACTCGGTAAAAAAATTGACTTTTGCACACAATTATGTGTCAGTTACAAGTTTCTTTCCTCTCCCTTTAATGAAACTTCTATAAATTAATATATGTATTTTTAATTTCTATGTGATTGAATGCTCTACTGTTGTTGGATTTAGCCATAGTCTAATCACCATAGGCCCTGCTTCTGTTCGTAAGAAAGTAGGATTACCTTAACAAGTAGTGAAGCATAATGATCCCTTTTCCTAGCATTTTCTAAGTTACATCAATAAGCAGCACATTTTGAAACAGCAATAGTTGAAAGATAATGATACCTTTTCCTAGCTGTATGTCTTTGGTGTCAAGCGAAGTGTCAAGTGTTGTGGCGTCACTTTGTCATATGTGTTACGTGTTGGATTGTTCTGGTGTCAACATGTATCAGCGTTAATATGTATAGTCATGCGTTGTAAATATATAGTGTTGTGCTTTGTGAATGAAAATTAGTGTGCTCGAAGTTCTTGGCGAGGAGCCACTCGCAATGTTGTCGTATCTGTCTCCCTTGCACTGAACCATCGACTTACGCTAGCATTTGCTAGGTTACATAGATAAGCAGCACATTTTGAAACAGAAGCTAGGAACCATCACTATCAACTGGAACTATGTGAATCCATGCAAAAATCTTCTAAAAAAACACACTTGAAAACCAAGTGAAAAAGGAGACATTCACATAACATCTTGCTCTTTTTCAGATTAGAATGCTTTCGGCATGTTTTTTTCGCATGGTACTTGTTATTTCTCATAATTTTTTGAAGGGTGCTTCCCATTTTACATGCTTTTTACAAGGTTTTCACATGTTTTGGATTCATAATAAACAGACTCTGTTTCATTATTTTGATAATTATGTCAAATTTTCTGGTATAATATTATTGTTTTTCATCTGGATGATCCTGTGCTTGCCTTTACACTCCTCATACGTCGATTTTGCCTTTGTTTTGTTGCTTGTTGTCAAGTATATTTTCACCTTTCTAGGTGGAATGAAATTCTGACTCCAGATGGTCATCTGACAAGGATACTGTCAAAGCGAGATCCTGTTCAGGTTGCAAATTTCATTGGAGTAGCCGCTGCTGTTACAAACAGGTTGGTGTTGTAGGTGCAAAATTGTATCAGAATCCAAAGAATCTTTGACAAATAATAATTATTATACAGTCAAATCTGTATTAGCCGCCTGTGTATAAAGGTCACTCTTCATAACCCCAAAATGACACTTTCTATAGAAATCATCCTGGAAAGAAAGGCCACCTGTCTGTAAAGGTCATTTTCCTCGGGTCCCAAATGTGACCATTTTTGACAGGTTACACTGTAGTCAGAATCTTTTACTGGAATTTGCAGTTTTCCTGGATGATATGAAAGTTGCTTATTCACTGGGATAGAAAACAAACACAGTGCTCTTGATGCATGTAGCTAGTGTTCTTTTTGCACATGGTTGAATTTTGCGTAAGAATTATTTATTGCTAACCGGCACATTGAGCTTGAGGCTGATGAGTGCTCTGTAGATTGGGAGTTGCGATATTATATTTCTTTTAACTGCTTTGAATGTTTCAGATACATCACAGAGAATGACCACTGGATAGACAGAAAAAGCAACATATCCATTATAAGAGAGAAATTTTTGGCAGCTTTGCTTACAGCACAAAACCAATCAATTGTAAGCAATCATGCCTTAATTTGCATCCATGCTATTATTTTTTCACTTGTTATGATAAGAATTCGCTATGTTTGGAAATCCTTGTCATAATCATCATTCCTTGTCTGACATTTTCCTAAGCATCCCAAGTTGCCAGTTGTACCTTCAGTGAACTTATTGCCTTTTGTATTATTTTTCTTTCTGTAGTATTATTGTATTGTTCTTTTGTGACTCCCTGTGTTCTTGCTGTGACGTGTGACTGTCGGACCGTATGGTCAGCGGTTTCACAGCTATATAAATTGTAAAAATCTGTGTAGAGGGTGTGTCATGTTGAGGTGTTGAGTGAGTAGTGTTGAAATTATATTTGAAGAATTGTGTGTTGAACTTACACTTTCCATCAGAAAAGAAATTATTTTGCCTACACTGTAATCTGACTACATTCCACAAGTTGTTTTACTTTCATTACACTATGAACCAGAGCCATGTAAAATCCATGTGAAATCAACATGAAAACTGTGTGAAAATCATGTGAAAGGTGCCCTTTTCACATGGTTTTTCATTCTGTTTTTTAATTCACATGATTTTCACTGAGCTTTTTCATTTTCACATAGTTTTCACACTCTTTTGGATTTAAATTGTTCATTGGTATCAGGGTCATTTCATGAAGTCTATACAGTCAAACCTGTATTAGCAGCCACCTCAATAGAACAGCCACCTGTGTATAAAGGCCACTCTTCATAACCCCAAAATAATTATAGAAATCAACCTGGACAGAAAGGCCACCTGTCTATAAAGGTCATTCTCCTCAGGTCCCAAAGGTGACCACTATAGACAGGTTTCACCGTAGTAGACTTTATACATCATTGCAGTCAATCTGTCTGATTTGTTGTTGTCTAGCCATGTGTATGATATAAAAATTGATCGCTAATAGTATCAATTACTATTACTTTTCCTTTTAGATTCACAATGGATACTTTATATCTGCTTTTCATCAGATAACATTACAACCGCATCAGGTAATCACAGATTTCAAAACACGTTTAATATTGTCAATGCAATTGAGTCCAATTGTATTGCATTTTGCTTTAGATGAGTTTCAAAAAATCTTAATTTTCAATGCGTTAATGTGTTATCTAAGAAACTGCAGTGCAGCTCAGAAAATGAATGTTTTGAGATTGAGTTATCACACAAGAAGCAGGTATTACACTGCAGAATCATCACAAATTGGCAACGCACAAAGCTCATAAAGTATGCTTGTTCACAAAAATGAAATAGAAAAGAAGACCAACTGAGTATGAATTATACGTATGTCAGAGGTACTGATAAATCAACAATTCAAATGGCTTTGCCACTTCCAACGTCACACCACACATCAATCTCTGATCAATGGCATCCTATGTGGAACCAATCACACCCCTGGCAGACCAAGACTGCGATGGATCGACGAATTACGCAGGTGGACTGTTGAAGAAGCCCAAGTTCTCGTCGATGCCGCAACTGCTCGCCAGCCAATACCGAGAGCACTAAGTCGCGGCCATGCCATGGAGCTGCTTAGTAGTAGTCGTCGAAGTGCCGTGGGCGTAGGGCGTTAACATGCATGCGTGTATGTCAGTGTCTGTTGATAAGTTTAGACGAATTTTAATTGTGTTTTGTGTAACTAGACTAATTAATTAGCAGGCTTAGACCTACGTCAGAACGCTATGAATCTAATAGTTGTGAAATCGTTGGAAAAATTAGTTATGTCAAACGGGAAGCATACTCCGATAAACCATGTGTAGTAACAAGCACCATTTGAAGAACCATGTGAGAACACATGAATTTAAAAGATTGGAAAACGATGTGAAAATCAAGATCATTTCCACACTATTTTTCTATTTCTTTTCTTATGGATTTCATGCATTTGTGCAATGGTATGTTATATTGTGAAATTAAGCACTCCTGCTTCCCCTACGACTAGTAATTGACTAAAGATGAGGAGTGTATTTGTTGATTACATGCTTTCGTTTTTACAGTTTCACAGACGAAGTATGGAGTATTCCATTCAAATATTGAAGAATCTGATAGCGGACAAGGGCAAGGCAGTGATACAAAATGAAAGCGAAAGTCATCTGATGGACATTTTGTCACGGATCATGACAGAAGTTCTTGAAAGGTGAATTTAAACTCCTTTGTCATCTTTCTGTGTATTTTGGAGTAGAGGATCTGCCTGACTGCATCATGTAATAGCAGCACAAGTCATTTGAGCAGCATGTGAATACATGTGTGAAAACCTTGTGGGGAGTTCCACTATAATGTCCATGCTTTTTCATATGGTTTTCATATGATGCTTGTTATTCACATGGGTTTTCAGAGAGTGTTTCTCATTTCACATGATTTTTACACACTTTTGGATTTATAGTGCCTCTCGGGCTTGAGATTGATCTTGAAAGAAGCAAGTCTCACTTTGTTTCGATAAGATTTGTTTTACGATTTGTTTCCTTCTAGTCCAAGCGATGAACAAAGCACAATGGTTCAGCTGCTTGCATTGCAGCCTCACTTGCTTAAGGTCAGTTGAATACGAATAAGACATTGTTTTAGTCGTTGATGTAACTAATTTGTAAATTGTAATCAATATTTGTGAAAATTGGCTACAGTAAAACCTTTATTAGCAGCCACCTCTATAGAGCAGCCAGCTGTATATAAAGGCCACTCTTCATAATCCCAAAATGACACATTCTATAAAAATCAACCTGGACAGAAAGGCCACCTGTCTGTAAAGGTCATTTTTCATTTCCCAGAGCTGACCGTTATAGACAGGTTTCACTGTAATAACATTCCCATTCAGCATATTTATGTTTATTCGAAAAGCATCTTATCTACAGCATGCTATGTATAATTTTCTAATCAGCATTTAGCGCATTCCAATTTATGACACAGCTATCCACACAATAATGTTTGATCACTTAAAGTCTTCTATACTTATTTGTGTGATTTGCCAATTCATTTAGATGTTTTGTATGATTTAGTACTACATATAGTCAAAACTGTATTAGCGGTCACTTCGATCTATAGAGCAGCCATCTGTGTATAAAGGCCACTCTTCATAACCCCAAAATGACACCTTCTACAGAAATCAGCCTGGACAGAAAGGCCACCTGTCTAAAAAAGTCATTTTCCTTAGGTCCTAGAGGTGACCGTTATAGACATGTTTCACTGTACATTAGGCAAAAGCATTTTTCCACGAAATCTGCACAAGTCATGTCAAAAAAGACTTTATTCAGAGCATATGACACACATATGAAACCACAAATGTAAACAAGATTATGACATCAAAGACATAATTATGCGTCAGACAGATCTACTGATCAACACACCGCAAAGCACCAAACCACTTACATTGTCATGTTTCCGTTTCGTTCCAGTGTTTTAATAATTATTTCCCATGTAGACATTTATGTGTTGTGGAGTAATGGTAGTTCAGGTTTGAATTAATAAATTTTGTGTATTAATTTCCAGGTGGACCACATCAAAGGCGTTTATTTACCTCTCAAGAAATCGATTCAGACTGCACTTTTCACCAGCTATGCTTACCATCTTCCAACACTTCCCGGAAGTTTCCATGGAGATAACCAGGCCAATGTGTTCATACCAAAGACTGCTGTAAATTCTGGAGAAAAATTCCAACATGATTGCTTTCTGTCCAAGACATCTATTTTCAACAGAAGTCCACTCATCACTATTTATAAACAAATTGGCCAGGATGTAAGCAATAGATATATGGTTATCGAGAGATATATTGATTTGATATTGTTGTTCTAATTTGTTACACTATATTGCTTTTTCACAGAGCTGATATAGAACATAATATCATTCTGGATCTCATATTAGCAATTTGTATTTTGATTAGATTTGCGTAAGATAAGTATTTAGTTTATATGCTTGAAATAATTTGTAAAAAGGTTCACTCTCCAAAAGAAAGCCCTTCAAATATTTTGTTCATAAGAGTCATTAAATTTCTATTGTGAGGTATCCATGTCACATTTTGTTAGCATATGATATTTGTGCTTTCAGGTTAATACAAAGGTTATCGTTGTAAACATCGAAACTTGCGATGGTATGGCAAATGATATCAAATCATTTTATTCTGGAGAATTTGACGTGAAAATCCCTGTTACAACAACAAAGGTAAGATGAAGTCTTTAATTCGTCTTAGATTTTATATTTTTCAAAAGCATACATCTGAATCGATAATATAATTAATGGATCAATTAAAATGATCTCTTACTCCACAGTTCAACTAGCAGCACGCTTGCATAACACTCTTACGCACCGTTATCCTGATATATCCACCTTCAGTAGCAAGGCTGCACTCAAAATAGCCTTAAAGCATTTCGATCTTTGCTCCGAGCTAGAGCATCTATGACTTCGCTGCTCATGCCCTGTGGGAAACGCTGTACCTATTTTTTACCAACATCAGCCTGCTTTTATATATACACCGTACTGTTTTTATGTAGTAGTCAAGGTTTAATTTTATAATTGTTTTCTTAATTTACTGTTTTAACTCGCCATATTGTAAAACGTATCTTTACAGGTAACTGGGGATTGGAGTTCTCCTTCTCCAGTAGTATGCGAGAATAAATAAAATATATGATGATGATGATGATGACAGACTGAGGTGATTGTAGTTTATGCTTTCAATTAGTTATAATTTGTTGTTGCAGAAGAAAGATATGCCAGCTCATTTCCTATCCTCCAAACACACTAACCTACACAGCTTATCCCTTGGAAACTTCAGCTCTCAAGGCAGTGTTCATCTTTGGCTGAAAGTTCTCTCAACAAGTGCGCTTGGTTATTCCGCAAAAGCAAACATGTTTATTGGGTAAGTATCAAGCCTTCATATTTTATTTTTATGGTTAGCATGTAAAGAAATGTTGGTAGTAAAAGACCGTTCGATGTACAGTCAAACCTGTATTAGCGGCCACCTCTATCAAGCAGCCACCTGTATATAAAGGCCACTCTTCATAACCCTAGAATGACACTTTCTATAGAAATCAACCTGGACAGAAAGGCAACCTGTCCATAAAGCTCATTTTCTACAGGTCCTAAAGGTGACCATTACAGACAGGTTTCACTGTATTACAACTCTTGCATTTTCTATGAGTCTGCTTTCATTTGAAAAGTATGATCAGGGAAAGCAGTCTTTTGACCTTGATTTTCGCATATGCTTTTTTAGTACAATTCGTTTACGATTGGCAATGATGTGATGGTGTCAGCTAAATTTTCTCTAAGTTACTGTTACATATAGTGCAATTTGTTTCCAGGAACCAAATAATGGTAATGCATTGTGCATTCTGAATGCTAATTTAGATAATTATTAAGCCTGTCATAATTGCGTTAAAGGAATTATGCACACAATGATTTGCATGAAGGGAATGCTTTGTAAAATATTTTGCCTCAAAACTTCACACTTTATATGACACCACAAATATGCACGTCACCAAGTTCTACGGAACTCACAGACACTAAAGGTACATAAAACCGAGTTCTACAGAACTCACGAAACAAATTGTGCATGCCCATAAGGATTTTCAACCTATTTCAAATTCTTCCCTTGCACTCTGATAAAATTCATTTGAACATAACTGTGATATTTCCCTGATGAAGGAAATCACTTGGAGAGAACAACATTGTTGCTTTTTATTGACATTGATTTAATATCGGGTGGCTGAAGGTTTGCCAGATTATGAAATTTACGTCTGGTATTCAAACAGGTTTGATGATGAACCAACTGTCACTAGCTTCGCTATTTCAAAGAAAGGTGTCAGTGGAGTAGTCAAGATATCACTGTCAAAGGAGAGTCTGCAAGGTACCATCTGGAAAGAGCCATTTTCATGAAGTTTTTATTTTTTGCATTATTTTCGTATGGATTTCATATGGCTCCAGTTTATTGTGTGTTGTATTGCATTGTATTGTTGCAACTGCTTGTTTATATGTAGTTGAAAGAAGGGAATTTTCAGTACTAACCTTGCTAGCGATTCAAACCTAGGTTCCGACATCCACCCCCTTTTTGATTTTAGTAAATATTCTCAGAAGACAATGTTTAGCGGTCGGTATCTCTTGTTCCCTATGTCTCAGTGGAAAAATTCATTTTACCAATAGTATTTTCTCGTTTAGCTCTATCCACATTTGAAATATCGAATTTGGTTGCAGTAGCACTTTAATGACGTGAAACCTGTCTATAACAGTCACCTCTGGGACCTAGAAAAATTGACCTTTATGGACATGTGGCCTTTCTGTCGAGGTTGACTTCTATAGAAAGTGTCACTTTGGGGTTATGAAGAATGGCCTTTATACACAGGTGACTGCTCTATGGAGGTGGCCGCCAGCACAGGTTTGACTGTATTTGAAAATACATGTTACAGCAGCATTTAGCATTGCCAGAGCTGTAAAATTACTGCCATTTGAGTAATCAATTACAATTACAATTACTCAGCTCAGATAGTAATTGATTACTATTACAATTACTGGCCGCACAAAGTAATTGATTACCGTTGCAAATTACTGAGATTTAAAAGTAATTATAATTACTGATTACTAATTACTTTTCATACATAAAAAATTAAAAAGTAGTGCTTTGAACCGAAATTCAAATCATTGCTATGAGCTCTATCGCAACTCACTATTGTAATTGGAGACTCCACAGGGCAAACTGTATACGCCATGTCAGTATTGCACCTCATGCTTCACAGTTGCTAGCTTCCTACAAATTTGTTTAAAGAGAAGCCCTTTGAAATGTTGTAAATCCTGAGGATCAATCCATCAGCTGCTCTCACTGGCAAAAGACTTTGAGCTCCAGACTCCAGAGGTAAAACTTTCAAGGTAGAATGATATCTGAAAATGCTGAACTCCTGAATGTCTGAGGGCGGGCAGGACGTAAGCATCCAACATGTTCCTTTCTATAGTTCTCTTAATCCTGAAGAACCTGCATAGGTTCCATAGATAAAGCCGTGCAATGAGCATTAGCTGGACGGCGAACTGTTGATTGGGTGAAAAAATGTTGCCAAAAATAGCTGGGAAATTGCTAGCAGTGTCCAAAGTAGGTCTCAAAACAAGAAAAAGTAATCTGTAATCTAGATTACACCCAGAAGTAATTCATTACCAGAAAAAGTAACTATTACTTTTGAAATTACTTTGCTGATAAAGTAATTGATTACACCTAGAAATTACCACAGAAGTAACTATTACCGGTAATCAATTACTTCAGTAATGATTACTTACAGCTCTGAGCATTGCGTGGATGTAAGGACTTAGATTTTAACATATTTGAATAATTGTGCTTGCTACTCTTCTGCAGCTCACCAAAGCATCCATGTGTTGCTACAAGCAGTTGACCCTACTGAGAAGGTAAATTATTTGTTACTTATTATTAGCCTATGGCGATTTGAAGACTTTGTAACTATTTTGATCACTGTATTAATATAGCTCCCAAGGTGCATAAATGGAAAACCATCTTTTCACGTCACAGAATGTGTCCCACATTAACGATTTACCACATGGATTTCTATGTTTGGATTGTATTTCCAAACACAAGTGACTTTAGGAGAACAAGAGCTGAGCGTAAGAGAACACGAGCCTTTTCGTTTATAACATGAATAATGACTGTTTAGTTTGAAATTTTACTGATCTATCTCACGTTCTCCCAAGAATGATCAAATTTCGGATAGACTATCAATGCGACCAATCAGACATCAGTAGCAACTCCAGTGGGAAAAATATCACGTGTCAAGCAAGCATTACTCGTCAAAATGGCCAATAAGGGAGAAGCATATAATCACGTGACTCAAATGATGCGCTTTGCTTGCAGCAGCCGGTAGGCAACACAGAAGACACTTTGCGACAAGTCAAAACTATTGATCAAGGAGTGCAGCTCAAAAGAAGTATGCTGGAAAGTGGAAACGCATATCGGGAGTGCCAAGGTCTAGCATACTGCTCGTTAATCCTAAGCCGAAGCTTGTGGTAATGTCTGTAATGTTTACCTTTTGCGTCATTCTGAATCATGAATAAAATGCATCTCGCGGATTTGTAAAACCCGGTTTTCAGTCGAATTTCCAAACATGGCTCTTAGCCAATCAGATTGCGAAAATCGAAAATGTCATGTTATAATTTTAATTGAAAAACCTATTTGGCAACTCGACATCAAATACTAATGAAACACATATTCATTTTAACAAATGGGAGGCAAAATAAAATCAAACCAAATAACTAGCAAATGGGTGCTTGTTTTTTGGGGAGATGTCTGAAATACGTAGAACAGTGTAAGCGGTCTTGATTATGAATCCAAAAATGTACCAAAATCATGTGAAAATAGAACTACCCTCCACGGAAGCATGTGATTTTGGAAAATTAGCCACGTGAATATATAAAGTGCTATTGTCACATTATATTCACATGGATTTCAAACAGTTTCAGTTTGTAATGTTTGAGGCATAGCTATATGTTGTAATAACATGTCACTGTACTGCTTGTCTTGTCTGATTGCAGTATTTACCACCATCGTCAATTCAGTACTCTTTTGTCTCTTACTTGACGAGTTGCTTGTCATGGAATGGGACGTGGCAGACGGACACATGCTCGTCAACGGATCAATCAACAGAGAATGTAATTCACTGCAGGTAATTAGTAACTGAAGTCCACTTCATGCTACAGATTCATGCAACTGTAGCTTTTAATCACTCTCAAATACAACAAATTAGTACCAACAAGAAAGTCAACAAACAAACTATATGTACAACTTACAAGTTCTGTCTGTCTGCCTGAATTTTGTCTTTCTGTCCGTCTGCCTGTCTATCTGTCTGTCTGAAGACTAGTTTGGCTTGCAATAGAAGTTGATATTTTTAAAGACATTTAATTTTTTTTAATTGATTTTCCACCGACTTGCATACAATTCTTTTGATAAATGATAAGGGACAGCCTTTGAGGCGACCCCCTTTGAAATACTATTGTTAACTGCTTTGTATCATTGCTTGACCTTTGTTTAGATGCACAAAGCTACAACCATTTGCAGCGACATCAAAAGTTCTTAATTCTACATTGAAAGTTGTTTTACACTCTCCCAACAGAGGGTAAGCATGCTATGCTCTCTTTCTGAGCAATGTTCTGGTGTAATGCTGTGCTTCAGATGCTGAATTTGTTTATTTCTTGACTGATATGACTGATTTCTATCAGAACTATTTCACCAATATGTTCCCCACACCCATACTGACATGAACGCCTACATTGCAATTTCATTTTAGGACTTGTTTTGTTGTCCGGCAGCCATACAACAATTTCGAAATGACGACCAACTGGCTGTCAAAAATAACAGAAATAAAAATATGTAGCGTCTAAGAATCGAAGCCCAATGTTTGATCCGATTGTATGTATTGTACGATTGCTGAACTTTATGGGAACAGCCCATTCCTTCACCTACTGACACGGCGTTTGGTCATGCGCTGCCACGAGTAACAATTATGTACAACAGACAAGTTACACGAACCTGCATCATGATATACTACATCAAAATACGAAATACACTGTCCATATCCCTGATGGCGCAAACAAGTGGGCTTCCACTGCAGGATGTCATGTAGGGGTGACTGACTTGCATATGATTTACTTGACTATGACGGTGATTGATCCGATTTCCGTTATGAGATCCACTACATGATGACTACAAAATAATTAAACATAATTACACCATGTAGTGGTATGTACGTTTGAATGGAGCCGTCTGAACCCCAGTCCTATCTCTATCTTTATCCTAACCCTATTCCTATTTCCAATGCTATATCTCTGACCCACCAATTCGGTCTGATATTCTGTCTTATACGGAACTATTATCCCGGTTTTGATGTTGTATTGAGAAGGTACCTCTTATCCGTATTTGAACAGATTGGATCCAATTCAATTGGATTAAAATGGATGAAGCAGGATCAGATTGGGTGTTAGAAACCACCTACATTAAGCCACTTTACAATTTCAGTTTGTAATAGAGGATCGTTTTTTAACTCATGGTTTGATTTTTCAATATCATCGTTTTTGTATTGTGTTATTGTTGTTTTTGTTATGGTTTTGAAGATGGCGATGGAATCTCTTTGTTGTTGGAGTGATTGGTTTTTGGATTATTATGTGTCTTGTGATGTTCGGATGTGGACGGAAGTGCTGCTACGAAGACTCGCACTATTTGGAGACAATTGGGCTGCCAGAAAACGACCCAGAAGATGACTTTAGGTGATTACACCTATACACATTTGTCTATTTCATGAGAATTATGGAAGGGCAACAGATCCTTTGTTGCACTAGATAATTCTTAATATCAATTTATCGTTCTATGAGATGGCGATGATGGTTGGATTTCACTAGCCATGTTTGCTAATTCACTTTGACTGACGGCCCAACTTGCTAAGTATCTTATTTAGCCATTTTCTGTCCATTGACTCGCAATGATGGCAATGGACAGAAAGCAATAACCATCCTGTTTGTGACAGCCAGTTAGGTGTACAATACAAACGTTCCTGGTCTCCCTTCCACATGGGACAGACGAAGACGTTGTTAGTAATAATACTGTAAATATTCTATTTGTAAAGCACCAGCAGGGTTATTTTCCGAATTCGACCGTATTAAATTTTCGAATACAGCAGTCAACTTTTCTGATGTAGTGTGATGTTATCAATGGGGTGTTCCGATGAAAAATTTGGGTGTCTGTTTTATATGTCATATGGTAAATCCATGTCAGAAAAGTGGATTCCCCCAACCGTTTTGTCTTAAATTAAGTATAAACGGCACTACGCTACTTTAAAGTTTCGAAAATTTGAACCAAAGCTGTGCCCTGATTGGCTAACGCAAATCTGACGTCATTCTCCATGATCTGTCTGCGGGTTTGCAGCTCACGCGGTAGTTTCCTTGTAATACGGGCTGCTTTCGAGTGCTCTATGCTGCTTATCTGACTATGGTTTTTAGTTCATAATATACTTAAGAGCTGTAGGAAGGCTTCACGAAAGTGTGCTGTACAAAACCTCTGTGATTGTCTGATTGGATGGCTACGAACGGGCTGTTTTGCACGAGCGGCTTCGTTGTTCGGCAGATTTGCCTATTTGCGAGAAAGCAAAATCTTTAGTCTACTTTTCAATCCTATTGCACTTTTAAACTCCAGAACGAACAATATTTGTTCGGCAATGTTCTGTGTACTTCAGTTATCACAATACCCTGATAATGTAGAGCTCTGAAGAAGAAGCATCGTCGCTGTTCTGGCCGCAAGTTACGAGGCACGCACGAAGAGCACAGCTCGTGGCGAGCTCAAAGCAACACTCAATACTACGCATGCGCAAATTTTTTGTCCGTTTTTTGAAAGAAATATCTACGAAACATTACTATTTTTCTACGTTTCCAAATTTCCTGTTGTATTTCAAGTGTTTTCCGGAAATAACTGACACTTCTGACCACTTGACTCGTTCCTGGTGGAAAATAATATGATTTAGCGGCTAGCAAAAAGTAAACAAACTATAGAGCATGGATAGAAACAGGTCTGAAAAACGAACAGTTGAAATTTTTAGGCTTTCAAAGTTTTATAAAACGAAAGATTGAGAGATGCTCTGTTGAAAATCGACTGAACATTTATTCTATGGCAACTACAACAGCCGCGAGAAACAAAATGCGTTTGTAAACAAAGCCACAACACTAAATCCTCAGTTGCAGGATCGAAACCGCACAAATAAAAACGCCTGAAAAACAATGAGTCTGCACTCTACAAGGGCAAACACGGATTCAATCTATTTTCCAAGCACAATACTATTATAAATCAACTGAACATGTTAGTAAATCACTATATTCACTCCAGGAATTGGAAAAACAGACCGAAATTTGAGGGAAAATGGCACTTTTCCAAGCAAAATTTTGCACAGCTGGAGCCCAATGTCGCGCATAGCTCGCTACGTAGGTTTGTCTCCAATATATAACTATGGGGCTACACTAACAAAACTTTGACAATCACAAATATACTTGCTAAATATATTTGCCATAACACACAAGAGCACTACATTTGTAAAATGCGGCTATTTCATCAAATAACGTGTACAAGAGAATGCAATACAAGCGACTCGAAGCTTGAAGCTCGACTTGAAGCGAGCAGCTAATCACTGTATTTACGAACACTTCCCGATTGAGAAGAAATAAACATTATTTTACTTTATATTGAGGCCAAAAGGCATGCAATGTCTGGCAGGATTAGTCTTATATATCCTCTGGTACAGTATCTGCCAATAACCGTTGAAGCCGTTGAACGGTCCTCGGCATAAGAGCACTTGCAAACAGACAGCAGCGTCAGCGAAGAACACGCACAATCATAACCACATTGTACGTCAATCTGTGTGGCCAGAAGGAAAAACAGCAACTCAGAGTAGATTCGAGAGAGGCAGTTAGAAACACCAACGATTTTTGAAAGTATGTAAGAACCTACCTCTGTTTAACAAGGCATTATACGTCGACTTGTCGAGAATATTGAGTCTCGCTCCACTTTGCCGAAGTAAACACTTGAAGCGCAATAAGGCACCGCGAAGCTCTGCTCACATAATTATTCTGTTGCAAGGCGAAGCTTTGAACCAATCTTGAAATACACTTGTACTCACTCCAGCTTATTCAACAATCTAAAATACTTTCAGCGTCACAAGGAACAGTTAAGGAACTGCTCTTGTCTGATTTCAAGAGCTGATTCCTTTCTCCAACGCCGAATCAAGAGCCAGAAACTCAGCAAATAGGTCCTTTACAACCCAGCTTGTAAAATCGTTTTACTTCCATGTAGCCATTAATTTGGTACTTCTTGACATGGTATTGAAGCGTGTTGTACTTCTTTATTGCAACGATCAACTGGATTACCGATTTACATAACATGAATTTGAATACAGACATTTCACAATACTAGACACGACGTAGTTATAAATTACAATGATTAATGCTGCTGTCTACAATTACTAATGCTGTTGTTGTCTTGCGTTGAACGCCACAGTATAATACTTTAAGCAGCATCAAGACGTCAATAAACCGCCTGTTTGTTCTCCAAGGCAACAAACAAGAGCAAGAGCGAAGAGGCAAAACGTCCTTCTCCAGCCGTAAACTACAAGCAACTGACCGCACGCTCGATATGCGCAGACAACATGCGCGCTTGGACGTGGAGAATGACGTCACAGAAATTGACCGTTAAAATGGAAAATGTTTGATCGCAAATAACGGAAAAACTACTCAATCAATCAAACTAACATTTTGTGAGGTTGTCCCTGGACATGTGGCGCATCGAACTATGGTAAAATTAAAGCTTTCAATTTTTCATCGGAACACCCCATTGTAAATAACTCCCGTTGCAATCACTTTATACGTTTGCTGACATTTTGAATTCCTTTGGATTGCAATTGTGTTTTCCGTTCAGAATATGTATTGCTCCATAGATCCTTCAGATTAGATTAGGTTCGAACAAGAACTCTCTTTGTTACTTTTGAACTTGTCTAATGATCTGTTTGACTTTGACTAGCTGTGAAATGATTTACCTTAGACGTCTTGATTGGTTTGTTGGAAAATGTACTGTTCAGCAACGTTTTCTATTGAAGATTGTGAGCATTGATGCACTAACATAAGTTGACTATCATCACTCATCAGACGGTTGATCTTCTGAATTTGATTACATGAATACAATGATTTCCATTGATTCTTGTGGCAGGTATACATTGCTCTTTGAAACTGGCCACTGTGCGAACGCTGGAACATCTTCAAGGGTAAGCCAATTGTTACCATTGGCAACTAATTTTGGTTTAGGAAACTATAAATCGTTATATCATAAAGCCTATCCTATGTTAGATCTTACACTATGAGAAAAAAAGGACTGAAAAGAGCATACCTACTAAAAAAGTGCTGAAAAAGTGCTGAAAAAAAGTCAGCACATTTAAAATAACTGCTGAAAAAGTACTGAAAATACCGATTTCCTGTCTGAGGTGTGATTATGTTATCTGAAGAAGATAAAAGTACTGAATTTTCAATACATTTTCAGTACTTTTTTCTCACCGTGTTAGTAATAATCTAATGATAACATGACTGCAAAATTAGCGGCCATGGTCGTCGTGTTTGCCACAAACAACACGCCAACGTTTTCTATTCTGCGCCAGATTTTCGGCGA
>OFHS01000390.1:20313-45065 GCA_900245855.1 Calvadosia cruxmelitensis
AACTGCACAGGTTTGAAGCAGCATCAAAGAGCGTAGGTTTGGAGCTACACGAATTGAAATCGGTCTCAATACAGTGTTAGTGAGCTAGATAAATTCATTCATTCCGTTAGTTTGACTATTTTGGTTTGTTTTCATTCCAGAATGTGGATTGTAAATGATGTAATGTAAACCATCAGGCTTGTTTACGTAAATGATATTGAGAATTATTGTGCAATATCTTATCTAGGCTTTGAAATGCATCGTATAGCATTATATTTGGGGTTGCCTTGTATTGTATTGTATTGTATTGTATTGTATTGTATTGTATTGCATTGCATTGTGTTCTAGTACATTTATCATGGTGTGGCTAACTTTATTTATTGTTTTGCAGACAGACACACAGACAATCCAATATACAAGCAGACAGACTGACAGACTAACACACAGACAAACAGACAAACATACAGACACCTACTATCTACTATCATACAGACAGACAGCTAGGATGACTATGCTTTTGTAATTGACTTATAGGTAACCATCCAATTATACGGCACTAAAGGCTGCGGCATTGTTCGTGAAGTGAGTCACCATGATCTTGTCATGTTCCAGAGGGGATCTACAGACTCAGTATCAATAAGGTATCAGCATTACATCAACTTTCAATTTTATTGAGAATGAAAACCATCCCTTCAATTTCAGATTTTCCAGTCATCATGATTTGCATTTTGGTCATCACCATCATCTAGCCGTCATGATAGTCGTACAGTCAAACATGTATTAGCTACCACCTCTACAGAGCAACCACCTCCATATAAAGGCCACTCTTCATAACCCCAAAATGATACTTTCTATAGAAATCAACCTGGACAGAAAGGCCAGCCGTCTTTAAAGGTCATTTGCTTCCTGAAGGTCTCAAAAGTGACGATTATAGACAGGTTTCACAGTACAGTCAAACATGTATTAGCTGCCACCTCTACAAAGCAGCCATTTCCATATAAAGGCCACTTTTCATATCCAAAATGATACCTGCTGTAGAAATCGACCTGGACAGTAAGGCCACCTGTCTATAAAAGCCATTTTCCTCAGGTCCCAAAAGTGACCGTTATAGACAGGTTTCACTATATACGACAAAATGGATTTTTTATGTTTTCCGGCTTATGTAATTATGATGTACTGCCGCAGTTTTATGCTTTCTGAACAATAGTTGTTCAAACTTCTGTCAAATTTCAGTTGAGAAGAAGATAGATATTTTATTTACCGATATTTGTGTCATTTGTAACTTGGTTTTCATAAGTTTCTTATTGTGCTATCCTCGGTTGTATCTTGCAGCAATAACTGTTGTGCTTGTTAATAGTAGAATGAAGCTTGAAACTACTTTTCAATAATTTTAGAGTGGAAGGATTCCCGTTAAATGGTTGATCCATTGAATCTTTGTGTGAATTCTACGTTTGTTTTCGTTGACATGTTAAGTGTCTTTGATCTTGTAGCCATGGGGATGACCTTGGAGAAATCACAATTGTCCATGTGTGGATTGACAATGAAGGTTGCACTCCTAATTGGTTTTTGAAAAGGATTATCATAAGGAATGAACAAACAAAGTCAAAAAGGTACTTGGTAAACATATATAGACCATCTGTTGCCTTGTTGTGGGTAGTTTTGTTAGTTTTGAGTACATGTGCCCTATATAGATCTCAACATCTTTAAAACTCTTATCACTTGGATGATGTTTTCTTGAAGGTATTTTCCGTGGAGCAATTGGATAGGATTGCATTCTAACATGTCCAAGGTATGATACTATGAGTTTTGGTCTCGTTACTTTATTGGTATGACATACTATGATGCTAACGAGGGTCGTATACGTTACTGATAAACATTTTATTTCAGCTGTGACACAAATCACACTGCTCAACATCACTCTCAACTCAATATTAATTCTTTCAACCAAACACAGGAACAATGCATATTACAGTAGACAAGAGATATTATAGGAAAACGAAAGATTCACATGCCATGAAACATTACACATATTACAGGAATTTCAGTGTTTCTAATTATTTGTATGTTACTATATGTAACATATAGTTTCTATATTATTTGTTGTTATTATTTGTATGTTATTTGTTATTTATATGTTATTATTATTTGTATGTTACAAGAAATTTTGCTTACGGAATGACGCTTTCGTATCTGTCAATTTTGTTATCAATGTATTATTGATGTGTAGTAATACTTTACAATTTATGACTGATATGATGAAATATACAAACAAACAAGCAAACAAACAAACAACTATTATTCTTGTATATTCCTACAACCCTGTTTTCTATTTAGGCAGAATGCAGACTTTACCCAGATGACAAGAAGATACGACCTGCATTTGAGGTATGTGTGGTGATTTCTAAGTAAATCTGAGGTGAATTTTAATTGTTGCTATTAAAAGAATTTTAGGTGAGGTTAAAATTACGCCATAGGGCGCGCTGCCCACGCCTTTAGAATCGAGGCTAGCCTCATAATCAGACAAGTAGTGGATAGCTGTAACAGGAGCAGCATCGGATCATTCTTGCTATCACCAGCCAGCTGCTAGTCACGCTTGACATACAAGAATTCCTGCTCCAACCACGCTCAGTATGCCTCGCAACACGCGAAACAGCCAGGAGGCAATGAGTCTCCCACCCGCCTTCTCCCATAATGCATTGGTTAGGTATCAATTAGGATTTCCACTGACTTAGCAGTGTGACTAGGGCTTGGTTGTGGTGACAGGTCTGCCATCAAAACCGCTGCTAATGGCAAGTAAGTACCTCCCACCAACCAAGCACCAAATGCCAAAACTTATCTATGGTGATGAGTTTAATCTGCAATATAATGGTTGTAAGTCACAGTCTCTCTTTGTTACGTACTGCCAGTGAGATCCAGCCATGTTTTCAGATTGTTGGATACAATCTCTAACTGAAACATTCTGGAGCAATCATGTTCTCCAGTGAGTTCTTTATTTCAATTAAAATGCAATTTTTTGAGTATTTATTTCATATGTATGTTTACAGACAGTTTTTGAGACCTTCATTGATCACCACATACCCCTATCCTTGTTTCTGAAACCAACTTTCTCAAGATTCTCCACAACTCAAGTAAGTGTTTGTCTCATCTGAAAGGCATTAAACCTGATCGAATCAAATGTGTTGATGTAGAGTGTTGTATTGATGTGGTTTTTTGTTGTTGAAATTGTTACTTTTTGGGTAGCTTTATGTATAGAACACTACTACAGTACATTGAAATTGTCCTTTAAACAGTTGAGCAGATGTAGTTTTGATGTATTTTGGGATTCTTACCGCTTGACCTCTGTCTCACATTGAGAATCTCTAATAATTTGATTTCGAGTAGGAGCAAATATTTATGTGAATCCTTTTATCTATGATGCAATTTTATGTCTGATGATGTATATTGTATGCATGCCTTGTTTCTGATCATTGTGCATCACAAGCCGTACTTGTCGCAATTAGTTTATATGCAGGATGTCTTGTTCTATGAGTAACAGAAAGGATATTTTCGCTTCCCCACTCACACATTCCACATTAGTAATTGTAGTCCTTCCACTGCTTATCAGTGCGACTGGTGCTTAGTTATGAAAGGGACAGTTTCCGTAGCGTTGCCATTTTGTGATCGCTTGCTTACAACGTCTACTTTACAATATGACAACTCTCACAAACCAAGCACCGGCACCAAACTCTCACCTAATAGCGATGAATTTAATTGCCTTCTTGAGTTACCTTCATCAAGTAAAGAGACTTTTGTAACTACTTAGTCACACTACGTTTGGGAACATGTTTCACAAAGTTTGGTAATGTTCATGTTTTCTTTCTTGTTTTGAAACATTGAGCAAGGAGTTTTCATGTCTTTTTGCACATTTTTAAAATTGGTTTTTACTGGTTCTAAGAAAAACGAGTTTTACATGCATTGCCACATTTTTGTAGCTAAAACACAGATAGGGATATGTCCTTTTTCTGCTTTCCAGAGAGTTTCCTGCATTTGGCTTCAGTTCAGCCTTGGTGCGTTCTTAGCAGCGGCCTCTCTTGATCCTCAATGTGTAAGCGCAATGATCAGTTTGTTTATTTTGTTGTTTCAATGATGATATAATGAACAGCTTCTCTGATCCGCTATCACAATGATTAAGAGTGAAGTAACTCATTGAACAGTTGCATGTTAATATCCAATTAGGGATGAGCCGATATAGATTTTTGCCGATATACCGATACGATATCTTGATTGGGGACCGGGAATCATTGCATCACGTTACCCATTTACGGCCGTGTAGGGACAGCAACGTGAATGACAAGAATGCGGATCCAATAATGGACTCAACGGATGGCCTATCGGCTATCGATAAAAAGTTACTATCGGCCGATACCGATACCGATATAAAGCCGTAACTTTCTAAAAGCAAAGTCAAACAATACATAACCCATAAATCAATTTAAATCAACAACCAACACTTAGCTTGCCATTTCATGGTTTGATAATCAATAAGATAAAATGTCATTTGAGTGATTGAAGACAGGATTAAAGATAAAAATTTGATCATAAGTTGCTGAAAAGCCGTCCGAATTGAAAGTAACACAGGTGAATGCTGCACATATGACGGTTTTCTCAAAATAATTTAATGGAATTTATATCGGCTATCTGCCGATATGCTTTTATTATATCGGGCCGATAACCGATATGAAAATATCGCCGATATGAAAATATCGCCGATATGAAAATATCGCCGATATGAAAATATCGCCGATATGAAAATATTGCCGATATATCGGCCGATACAAATACCGATACGATTATCGGCTCATCCCTATATCCAATACGGGTAAACATAATTTAGACGGTACTCTAGATGCAGAGGATGTCCTCTTCCTCCTGGTGCACTTGCTACATAAACTACATCATAAATCACATTCAGATGCACTGATAGATTAACTCCAAAGAACAACAAATCAACATTCAATAGATCACAATGCTGTACCACCTCGCTGTGTCATTGACTTCTTGGTGAGATATCTGGGCCGGTTGCCAGGGGATGGCGTTGGTTTAATACAGGTCAAAACAATTACAAAATAAATTAGGATTTGATATGTTTGCATGTATGGTTTCTTTATAATTATACATAGATAGTTATTTCGTTATCTCTTGCTAGTGGTATACTAAGTTGTTTTTAGTGCTTGTTTAAGCTTCACGGCAGGATTGGTCCCTTGACATTATTTGTCACTTTTGATAATTACGTTCTCTAGATAATTATTTGGTTTCAACTCGTTGTTTTCATTAGTCTGGTCACTTTATAAGAGATACAGTATAAGGTAACTATGCTAACATCACTATGGTTTTCAAGTAAAATAATCATAAGAAGCAAGTTGTGATGTTATGTGTTTAAAACATTATGTGATTCTAGGGCTCCGAATTACCGGGAAAATTCATTCTCGGTTTCCCGAAACTGATAACCGGGACCCGAACGAGTCCCGCTTTTTGTTTTCCATTGTTTTCGCACAGTATACAAAGCTTCAGACTTCTGTTCGCAAATAAACAAATAAATGATAACCAACGCGAGTAAATTCTCCGTGAAAAGACTGAGAGTGTGGACAATTCAAGAAATCAATGTTCCTAAATAACTCCAGTCAAAGTAATCCGCTAAAGTTTAAGAAATCCTCGAAAGTTAAGACTGACTGGAAGTTAACGGAGGCTGATATGGCAGCCGTTCTAATTGTTTTGAAACGAGCAGCAGACTGAACACTTGAACAGAGTTTACAACACTCCAATCTAATCTCGCAAGGACAACAGAAATTAGACAAAACAAACTTATGTCCAAAGCCTGAGTTCTAAAGATTCTTCGAGGCACAAACAAACATCCAAATCCAGTGTACCGCAGTGCCACGAAATATCGAAAGCAAGGCAACGCGACGAATGAGACGTTGCAGAACGGTGAATGTGTAAAGTGATTCATTGATTCAACATCGCACATTTTTGTGAAGCGGTCTATTGTTGCGAGACAAAAGAAAGCTGACACCAACAAGCGATCTGCAAACAAGTTAACTGGAAAGGTGATCAACGTCATGACCGACGTTACGATTACACAGACATTTTTGACAACAACGCAGTAGACAAATGATGGGCAACTTAAAAACTCATCAACTGATCATGAAGCTTTACAGAATCTGCAAAAAGCAGGAAAATGCAAACAAATTCCGAGAGCGAAACGGGAAAATCCATTCCCGGTTCCCGAAATAAATGTCGGGTCCCGGTTTCCCGGGACTCGATTCGGAGCCCTATGTGATTCTGACTAGAGCTTGATTCTCAACATTAAGTGACAATATGCAGCGGGTTGTGATATTAGCCAAAGTAATATTAATGAACTTCAACTGTAGCAGAGTTTACCAGTATATGTGTAGCTCCTGTTCCATGTGCGTGCTAATAATTTGTAATGATTTGGTTACTTTAAATGCATTTTGTAGAGGTTTAACTCCCAAAAATGATGATAATTTCTTTCTTCTTTGATGATTTCAGTTCCTAAACTCTCTTCTTGATAAAGATCAATTATGGCTGAGTGGACTTTTGATCAGCATTTTTGCTGCCACCTGCACATCCCTTTTCTCAGTTTTCTTTAGATCGATTAAAAAAGGATCACTACGTCCGGTACGTAATAAACTCACTTGTGTTTGTGCTTTAGTTATTGCATTAAACTTGTATTCAATGACTGTGAAAGAACTGTTGTGATTGGAACATGCTCAGCTACTATTGCAATGTAATTTGTGCACTGTAGTTTATGTAATTAACGTAATTTATGTAATGTATGTAAATGTACTTGGTTATTGGACCGTTTTTCAACTTGGTGCTGACAGCTAGAAGTGCCTCGGCGTTTGACAAGCTCAAGCAGCATTTGCTAAACTGGGATCCACTGCGCTACCCTCCTCCTTTCTCATGCCAGACTTGGGACCGACCAATGGTGGAGTTACTTATATTACTCATTGTATAGTGTTGGCTGTTCGTCAGACTGTGTTGTAAATTATGTCATTGGTGCCATTGCTCTTGACATACAAAATGGATACCCCTTGGCCTTACGATTTCTGCATGTCTGTAGCTACCAATGGTATCATGATGCACACGCGGCAGTCTTCGGCATCTCTATCAAGTGACGTTTTATCATATATTCATATCACACTTGCTGAATTTATTTTCAACAGTTGCCTCTTCACAAGACTAAAGTGCAACCTTTAAGGACAGGATGTGAGTTCTTTTGAGTTGTATTTGTGCCTGCTACATTGATGACATCTAGGCTTTTGTAGTACATGCTGCATATAAATTTGTTGTTTATCAATCAGTATCAACATTCCTCATTGAGAACTGCATTTAAGAATTGGTCCTCAAATGAAAAATCATCATCAACTGATGTGTTGGGTTTAATTTGCAATCAGTATTATGCACAAAATGTGAGATTGGCTGCAAGAACTCACTTTCTGATAACACATCTCAGCAGTTGTGCCACAATGAGACTAGCCTCAATTACAACCCCATAGCACATCAGCACTATGGTGTAAATTTACCTCGTCTAAATTACATTTAGTTATAAGAAGAAGGATTGCTTCTAAGTCTATGTTTTGTGGGATGTATTCAAGCTGATATTGTGTTGTTACTTGTACTATTATGAATTTGCATTTGTTTAGTATCGTCAGATTCACAATGCTCTGGCAGCATGTTCTGGCTTGAAAAGTACAAAGAGCAGAAGTTATCCTTGGTACGAACTACGAATGTCCTGGTAGTCATTTCATGTTGCGAGATATGTTGTGCTCTGTTGAGTAAAAGTATTGCTTAATTGAGATCTGTTCATCATATGCACATTATTGTAATATTGCAGAGGAGGAAACAATTGTGCTATATAGTAAAAGTATTTAGACCAACAAAACTGACCACATTTCGTGTCAACCGCAAGACACAACTTAATTCAACAAAACACCAACTCGGCTCGACAGCTCATTAGCTCACCAATGATTAATAAACTGGACTTGCAAGCAATCACACCATAGTCTTGTTGTCATGGTCACATCGGTCACATGACTTACAAGATTTAAATGCCAATCCTAGCACACATATCAGTAAGATGTGATCATGGAACATTATTATTCAAGAGACTAAGTGTTCAGAGTAGTATTCTATAACTTATAAATACTAAGAATCACGATGGGTTAGCTCTGTAAGATTTGTTGTTATAAACCCTTGCTATGGGATCAATAGAAAGTGGAGTGTTATCACAACTTTATAGTAGGGACGTATATTGTTTTTGCCTTCAGCGAATCCCTTGGGTATGGCCTCTGAAAATGAAAATTTTCATGTGCAGTCCCAATGCAAATATAAGTAAATTGACCTCATCAGCATCATCATTTCTATTTCTTTACACTCGTATCCTACTTCGGGAACTGTATACAGACAATAATGTAGTTGCCAATTATAGCACAATTTATAGAATGGCGAGGATAAAAACTATTATAAAAGATAAATATCAAATGTGCTAGACAATAAGATATTTTGCTATAAAAATGGTCACAGGTGCTTGATACTAATTACTATGACCATGGCACAGATAATGACTCCAGAAGCTATCTTTATCAAAAGTGCATTCAACGTATTCGTATTAATGATAGTCAATTCAAGGATTGTTCTTGGCTGTCAACATTGTTGATTTCAGATTAACAACCAATTGATTTAAGAAATTTGAACCCCATCATGCAGACATATGAGGCAGACATCACGCTAGAATACTCTCCACAAGTCACTCACTACACTTTTCTACAATTTGACGATGCCCTTCTTGAATGTAAGCTCTTCGGAGAAATGAAATATTGAATACAAAGTTATCCAGAAGGATAGACTACTAGAAGATTTAAAGTCAAATGCTCAAAATGAAGAGATTAATTGCTTTCCATTATGATGTTGATTCTTTTTCATTAGGAAATCCAAGCAAGGAAACATCGTTATCACGAAGAAAGAGGTATGTTTCTACTAATAGGTGGCAGAAGTCAAGGTCATATGAATCTCAAATTTCGCAGCGCCCTATTGAAAATCACATCCGTTTGGATAGGCCGACTGTCTAAAAATGACATTACATTACATAGCTTTCATACAAATGTTGACTTCATAATTTCAGCACTTCCTTCCTATCTTCGACCTGTTATGTGGATTGCTTTGGTGATGCTGTCTTGTGGTTCTTTGGCTGGAACTCTTTGGACCACATCAAAGTGAGAATACATACTATTGAGGAAATAAGGACAATAGTCCTTAGAATTGTGTTATTAGTAGTTGGACAATAGTCCTTAGAATTGTGTTGATCTTCACAGGAAGAGTTGATTTGTCTAGGCTCGTAATCGAGTCATTTTGGTGTTCCGTCATTGCTCGACAGTAAATAAAACTCTTGACAGCAATCACTGCATTTTTTTCATGACGGAACACCAAAAATCGATCAAACAGCCATGGTGAGAATCCAGTGCAGCTACCCGAATTGTGACTGCGAATTCGAGAATATGACGGGAATATTGCCCTGGAGCTATTTAAGATCCATGGAATTTGGTTCAACTATTCAACATTACCCCGTAGTTTGCTCTGGAACCTGGTTTCTTTATCATTGGACACATAAGCTATAGATGCAGGTAATAATATATTTACAACTGAAACCTGCTTATCACAATGTGCCATCGATCCATCACTATAAATTGGAAACTGAGCTAAAGCCATTTGAAAATCATATAAATGGTGAAAGGGTACTTTTTTAGTGCTTTTTGCACCGGTTTATTTTTTTTTCAAATCCAATTGCTTTTTGCACGCTTTTCGCATGATATCGTCCATTTCACATGAGTGTCAGATATTGCTTGAGCTATAGTGCAACTGCATTGATCTTCATTAAGAAAACTTCAATTCCGGCATTCAAAATTTTCATCTGTGTCGTTGTGAAGCATTTTCGCGTTGATTAATCAACCCCCAGATTCTTGGAAGCATTTTCAGGGGTATGTTTTAAATTCAACTTGAACGAGACAGCAAGAGAGAAACGTTGTCGAGTGATTCAGATGAGAGCTGAGAGCTACTACTAATTATTAAATGCAACATTGGCTTATATAGGTAAATGTACATGAAATAGAGGTTACATGGAAAAGAGACATAACTTGAATACGAGGCTAGCACAATGTTGTCATATATTTTGTAATGGTTTATTGCTTATAATCTAGTGCCATTTGGAAATATTAAAAACTTGAATTTATTTCAGTTTTGCAGATCACATGACAATGACCTGGTGCAAGATATTGTCGTTTGTCAGCATCTATTATATGCTTCCAATTCAATTGATGATTGTGAGTACTGAAATGACTGTGCTGATGCTACTCAATAAACAGATCAACTCACTCAGTACAAGATGTATCTTAAAGTCAGTGTGGTCTAGCGGCTAGTACGTGTGGCTGCCAGTCAGACGTCCAGGGTTTAACTTCCGGTCCAGTTGACACATAGATTCGTATGTCTTCTGTGGCTTTAATTGTCGAGGGCCCCGAGGAAGACAAGCCATTGGTTTATTAAAGAAATGTTACATGCTAAGAAGAAGCATGCAAGAGAAATCTAGGAACATATATAACTTGTTTTGTAGAACAGTTCGATTTATGGTTTTATTAACTGGAATTCACTGTACCGTTACTATTCCTATATCACTTTACATCTCACTCTGTAGGCTTTCTTAACCTCAGTTTGTCGACTGTGGTATGCCCAATATGCAAAGCAGTGTCCAATCGACTTCTACCCAGCCGAGTCATTGACATTGCTAGACCCTCTACAGCAACATCATGGTTGCCATGGGAATCAACCGACAGAGCACGATGTGAGGCTATTGAAATGTCGTACATTTGACATCTGATTTATTTGATTTATGGATAGACATTTATTTGGTATCCTTTTTCACAGATTTGTTTTATTTTTCACCAACAGTTAGTGATGGCAAGAGATAGGGCAAGGTTTTATCGAACGACGAAGCCACTCGCTGGCAGACATATGAAGAATGTCAGGAGAAGATCTAAGGATTTGTGGCCGAGCACCAATGTGAAGTAATTACCACTTGCTTGATTCTACTGACGGCCGTTTTAATTGATATTGTGTTGGTAATACATATGCATTGGATGTGACTGTATGTATTATTATAGTCAGTCAAGTTGGTCGATGTCAATTATATATTGATGCCAGATAGATTAGGCTTACATATTTTGAACATTTCGTCTGCAAATTGGCAATGTGAATCCAAATATATGGACCTTGGCTCTGGTTAAATCTAACTAAAGGAGGTCTCACGTGATGCAATAAATTGCATGCAATGTTGATCTTTCACCATTGTAGTGGTTGACGCGCGGTCTGTGTGAACTCAATGTCGTCATTATGTAGTCACGTGATTGTAAGAATATGTAGCCGTGTGATCCTGTAATCATCCTCTTTGCCGTCTGTCCTTCGTCGTGGTAACAGCTCTGTATGTCGTCTTATCTACGCTGTGTCTCACGACATAGAGCTCTGGCACCAACGACCATATGTACTCCATGGAACTCTGCCATCTCTCCCTGTCGTGGGACCAGCAACCTATCTATCAAATATTTTTATACTGTGGAATGTCAAAGTCTTGCAACTCGTCTTTCGTCTTCCACACCATCATTAAGCATCATGATGCAGATATATGTGATTAATTTACGACTGTCAAGTGTTGTGCTAGCAGCTTGGATGATTTGCAATGAGGTTAGGACAAACAAATAGAGTTGATTAGCTATTTATAGATTGTGTCGCATGCAGAAAGTTTTGTGGCACTATGAACCGGACCCATGTGAAATCCATGTGAAAAACTGTGTGAAATTCGTGGGGGAAAGATTCCCTTTTTCACATGTTTTTTTCTTCTTCTGTTTTCTCAATCACATCGTTATGGAAGGGGCTTTCCATTTCACATGGTTTCAACTGGTTTTCACTCGTTTATTTTTTCATACTGATCGCGCGAAGCTGTCTTTAAGCATGTCTCGTATCAGCACAATTGTCCTCATAGTGATTCTATATTGCTCAATTCTGTTATTGAGCAACTCTTCGATTTTATGATGTTTAATTGTTTTTATTCTTCTTTGTAATAGGTCTACAATAGTGATGTTAGCACTCCTTGTCGTCCTAAGTTTGCTATCCGTGGAAGTCTCACCTTCCTCAAATGACACTTCACATGTGGAGCAGTGGCTTGCTAAAAGGTAAGAAACCGCTTCATAATGTGTGATATTTGCAGTTTCCTTTTTCTAAAAAAAGTTATTTGGTGTTGAAAAGACAATTTGTATAAACTTTATTTATGTCTATTTATCAATACAATGAAACATGTCTGTAAGGATCATCTTTGGGACCTGAGGAAAATGACCTTTATAGAAAGGTAGCCTTTCTGATTAGGTTGATTTCGCCCAGAGACAGTAACCACGACGAGCTTTCTATCTAACAACATCTCATGACGAGGACACGAACAGAACTAAATTACGTTACAGAATACAGTGACTTTAGGTTACGACATAATAGCATGACATCATTAACACTAAGGGATTACAACATAAGAAGACAACCGGAAACATGACAATCATTGAATCAATACGTGGGACGACAACAGGAACTACATAACCACCACATGAAGAGTAGCCTTTATACACAGGTGGCTGCTCTATAGAGGTGGCCATTAATACATGTTTGGCTGTATATTGATTTCGTTTGCTGTAATTTACTAATAGGTCGCCATTAGAGGCTGTTTCTGACATTCATTCATTCTGGAATTGGATTCAACGTGAATTGTTATCCACATACCAAGGGGCTACACCAACTGCCAATACGGTAAGCTTAATATTGTAATAATGATCCAGACAATTTAAAACTTAATTAAAGTAATGCTCAAACATTTTCTTGCAGTGCAAGCCACATATAATGTATGCAAATTATGCAAATCCAATTTATGCAAATTCATCAAGCATTTATGAAATCCAGATTTATTTTGTACTGAATTTGCAAATCACATAGATGCAAAATCTGCTTATAAGTAAACAGTTTTCATGGGGCTACACTTGTTTAAGCTAAGTTAAACTCGCACGGAAGAGAGACTGCCAGCCTCTATCATAGGGGTTGCATGGTAACCATAGAGCTGATACCCGATCCAACACTACACAAGAACCAATTACAAAATAGAACCAAGATGAGCTAGTGACCCTTGGACGATTGGGATCAATTTACAGCAAACTGCATCAGCAGATCCCGTCATTGCTTGCTGGGTACCAGAAGAGATGGCTACAATCGTGCTATTGGCATTTCTTTTTGACCCACCCAACCACGTACCCCCGAGAAGCCATCAAATGGTGTAAGTATCAGAGTGTAAGTATAAAGGTGTAAGTACAGGTATCCTCTACCATCTCTTGCCATTAAGGCACCTTTCATTAAGCCTTTCTTCTTCAACTGATTATCAGTATGACCGGTGCTTGTGTACGGTGGGCTCTTTCCTGTTTAGACAGACACAGGTTCGCAACGCCATCTGTGGCTTGCACACATTCGCATTCGCATTCGCTTGCTTGCTTGCATTCGCATTCGCTTGCCCACCGACCAAGCACCAACGCCAACGCTCATCTGTAGTGATAAGTTTAATTGCTAAAATGTTTTGCTTTTAACTATACGAACTAGATCTGTCTGAAATCCGTTTGAAAATCATGTGAATAACTGTGTGAGAAGGTTTCGCATGGTTTTTTGTTCTGTTTTCCAATTCACATGCTTTTGACATACTTTCAGGTTGTGTTTGTTATTTCACATGATTTCCAAGTAATTTTGACATATTTTGCGATTCAAATTGAGATGGCTTGCATTTCATTGTTACCGTACTTTCATTTCTCTCCTTATTTTGCCGAGTTTTGGAATAATTTTTGTTTTTCGTCGACTGTGGCTGATTGCTTCATCAAGTAATTGTGTTTTCCTTGTCATTCTATTTATCTAGAACAATGATGTCGTAGATCTCAGCATAGTTGGTCCAATCAAGATGGCAAGATTTCCTTTGGGGAAAGGCAAGGTATAATTAATGCTGCAACTTAACACCGATTGTTTATTAATTTGTAAGATGCAATTTTGCTAATGAAATCTGTTTGATGGTATTGATTCGTAACATAACCGATTTTGAATGCCTATTTTTCATAAAGCGTGACTGATATTTAATTTACCAAAAGTGAATAACTATAACGGCAATGTCCAGAAACAGGAAATTAATCTTTGCTTGTGCATCCTATGTGGACTAGACATCATTATCTTGAATGTTAATTGGAACAGCCTGCTGTTACTCCTTTTGGGATGATTAGCCAACAAAACTCTAACCGTGTGAAATCAATGTGAAAACCATGTGAAAAAGACATTTTCCAAAGCTGGTTAAAAGTTGATTCTAACAGAGCTTGGTTCTCAAGTGAAATGATATTATCCGAGGTGATATTAACTGGGTTACATTGTAACAACTAACAAGGAAGACCTGGGAATGATCACGAGTAATGGAAATGCATCTCCACTGTACATGATATTACTCTGTTGTTGCTTTTAGAATAACCTAAATGACGTTCCATTCTATGAGCAGCAGATGAAGAGAAACCATACATCAATCGTTTCTGACATCATTGTGACTAGCAGGTAATGGGTGATGTGACTGATATCCTAGAGAGTAATACCGACTTCTTTATCTGAAACTACAGTGAAACCTCGTTAGTATAACTATTATTTTCCAGTCAAATATCGTGATAATAAGCTGGTCGTGATATTAAGTGGGTTCAAATAGTTGATTCTGACAGAGCTGTGTGGTTCTCAAACTGAAGTGATATTAAGCGGGTTGTGATATTAACCGAGGTGATATTAACGGGGTTACACCGTAGTATGTACAGTAAACACGGCTGAAATGCAAAGTACTTTTGCGCAAACATGTCCTTCAGTTACAGTCAAACCTGTATTAGCGGCCACCTCTTTAGAACAACCACCGGTGTATAAAGACGACTCTTCATAACCCCAAAATGATACTTTCTATGGAAATCAACCTGGACAGAAAGGCCACCTGTCTATAAAGGTCATTTTCGTCAGGTTCCAAAGGTGACTATTATAGACAGGTTTCACTGTATATGCAAATTGTACAAGCAACAACACAGAATTGTTAGTAAAATTTCAAATAAAGACATTTCCATCTGTTAATATGTTGCATTCGTAAGTTGGATATCTGGTGCAAATGATCTGATTGCAGAAACACTTTGCATTTAAGCAGTGTTGCTTACTGGGATACAGTGCTATGAGGTATGCACTACATTACTCTCTCTCCCTCTCTAAGTATTAGGATCTTTCGAGTTACAGTACTCGGTTAATATCACACCCTCAGGAAAATTGTAAAACGTGATATTATCCGAGTCGGGACAATAACAGAGTCTCATACTCAGACCTCCAATTTTGCAGAAACGGCTCAAGCAGTAACAAAAGCAAGCTGTATAACAGCAAACTCTGTATCAACATCAAGCAGAGCTATTATGTAGATATTTAAGCAACACAAGACTCATTTTCTTGGATTTGTCACACTCAATGAGGCAAACACAATGAAAAGCACTTCATCAACTTTTCTTTTCACGCGATTGTGATGCCTACAAATTTAAGCAAGGCAACAAATCACAGAAAGCGTGACAACAAGCAAATGTAAACATAAAATCCTATGGAAATCCGTGGTAATAACTGAGATGTGACAATATCCGAGGTGATATTAACCGAGTAGAATAAGAGAAAAGGTTAGGGATTGGCAAGTGGAATTTCACTTTCCATGACAATAACCGAGAAGTGATAATATCCGAGGTGATGTTAACCGAATTACACTGTATTACTTAAGTCGGTTTTATACTATAGTATGACTTCATAATTCTACAGTCCAATTTGACTTGACGACAACATTCCTGTTTTCAGAGATCAATGACTACCTGCATGCGATTTAAGGGCCACCTTAAAGTTTCTCTTCATATTAGCTAAATTTGCATTCAATTTTGCTTCATAGTCTGCATTGAAATGTTACATAATTTGTACTGTTTTTCCTCTACGCATCAGGAGAGATCTGGTGAAGACTCTCACAAATCTCCGAGCATCTGATTGGCTTGATCGAACGGTTAAGGAATTTTGGATCCAGTTTACCATTTATTCCAAACAACAGGAAACATTCAGGTAATCCTTGTTGGTGAGACAATCAACTGAATTCTGTAAGCAATTTTGCTTACAGAATGACCCTGTCGTATCTGTCAGTTTAATTATCTACGTATCTTTGGTGTGTAATAGTACCTTACAATTTATGACTGATATGATGAAATAAACAAACAAACAACAAACAAACAATTGTAAACCACACACATACACACATCAGATGTATAGCTAAACAACAATAGCCGCGATCTTTCAAAGTGATGGAAGTGCAAGCAGCATCGATTACGATCATCATTCATTCATTGTATAAGACTGTTCACTTTATCTAGTTGATTGTATTTTTAATTGAAAATATGTACAATTACAGGAATGACAAAAAAATCAATTATAAGTAAACAAAAGATATATATTACAATCTGGCACGGTCCTTGCCATTATTTAGTTTAGTTTCAGGAGAAAAAGATAATGCAAACCAGATTGAACTGTACAGTCCAACCTGTATTAGCTGCCACCTCTATAGAGCAGCCACCTGTGTAAAAAGGTCACTCTTCATAACCTCAAGGTGACACTTTCTATAGAAATCAACCTAGACAGAAAGGCCACCTGTCTATAAAGGTCATTTTTCTCATGTCCCAGAGGTGACTGTTATAGGCAGGTTTTGCAGTAGCTTAGTTTACTTCCTTACACTCGATTGTATACTTTGGTTTATATGTTTCGTAAATATCTCATTTCAGCTTGGCAGTGATTACATGCAATCTGTTTCATGGAGACATCAATTGTTCGATAAAAAGTCAGTCGTTACTGTTACTGTTGTGGGAAACGCTATGGCAAAAACTATTGATTGCATGCAAGGTAACCAATATGCCGATAAATTCTCTTTCAGATTCCCATGAATAGAAAGTGAATTTTTGATTCATTGGAAACATTATCCAAAGTGATCATCTTGTTTTGTTTATCAGCTTCATTGCCGAGTGACAGGATTGCTGGTTTTCGTTTCCTTGAGTACCGGGTTCGTGTTGAAAGTAATAATAATCAGACAAAGACTGCAAGCTACTGTGTATTATGTAACCTGTGTCATGCTGTGACAGTCTGCGCATGATCATAGACGTTGTATCGCATGATGTTTAGTTTCTCGATTGACATTGTGAGAGCAAGTGCTCAAAGATTCTTACTGTTGCTATTTCGAGAGTGTTCTTCTGTTGTCACTGACCCAGCGAGCGTATATATTGCTTTTTGATATGTTCCTTCCAATATTCCAAAATTTCTAGTGTATCTATTTCTGTATCGTTCAGTACATTCCTTTCGCTGGACTACAGTGACCTGTCTATAGCGGTCCCTTTGAGACCTGATAAAAGAAACTGCTGTGGTGGCGAGGGGCTCAAATGTGTCACACCGAGGCCACAGATTTATCAGTGTGAACTGTCATATGATACCCTCAAAAGTAAAGTTGGATTTTAATTAATATTAATGTTATTATTGCTGGAACTTGTTCTCATTAGGTTGCCGTGGTTTTATTGACATTGGCCAAATTGGCTTTTTACTGTTCTATCCTTGTGGAAAAGAGCAACTCTCCTTCAATATCTTTCTCGTCTGTCATTCATGTGAGTTTTATAAAACATGTCTAAAAATTATCATTATCCCGCTTAACTTATCTGATGTGTTCCATTTAGATCAAACAATGCAACCTTATTTGCTGTCATTGTCCTATTATAGAATAAAATAAGATAGTATAACCTAAGTCATGCTTTTAATCGTGCTTACGTAAAAAGAAAATGTTTATATCCATTTTTGCAAATTTGTGGAATTTTGTAGTGTGTGATATTAAGCAACGATGCAAGATTAAGCGTTAATTTCAACCATTATTATGTCACTTTGCTGCCAGAAAAGATGTCAGTCTCGTTTTGACATTGCATCAGCTCACTTCAATTCCCCACCTTTCCTTTGCTGGATATAGTGACTGTATATCGGACACAGCCAGCTGAAGTGCTGTAAATCCACAAGCTTACAGTTAGTGTATTTATCCATAAGAGCACAAGGTCGCAAGAAGAATATCATGTGATGTGGTGGGTGTGGTATAGCGGCTAGTATGTGTGGCTGCCAGTCAGAAGTACTGTGTTCGACTCCTTCTGTGGTTTTAATTGTTGAGGGACCCAAGGGAGACAAGCCATTGGCTTATTGACCTACCCTCGTTATATAAAGTGACATTTAAATTATACAATGATCATAAAGAAGCAGCCAGTTCAGACTTTACGGCTGAACATAGCATAGTGATCTGTTTCATTGAATAAAGTTGATCAACATATTGGTTGGAAATAAATTCCTTATATAAGCGTCTCCAAGGAATATTGAAGATGCATTGATTAACATAATTATGTGATTATGTATTGCTGTATTGTTCTCTTATTTGCCAGGGGATCTTTGTATTCTTATGCATGGCATTTTCATTGGTTTCTCTGCATTACCTGATCGTCACTTATGACATTCGATTGCTAACTGGTTCAAGTGAGCAGCAAACTCTCTATAAGCAAAGCAATGACCTACCTCGGATTGTATCGGCTTTGAAGGTAACACATCGCTTTCACAGTTCGACTTGTCTTCGTTGGCACCTGTCTTGAACGGCCACCTGCGTTAAGCGACCATCTTCAAGTAGTCTCTGCTAAGCAACCGGTCTTCACTGCTTCCATGGGTGGTCGTTCAGAATAGGTTGAATTGTGTAGAAATAAACTGTGGTTCATCTTACAATATTAAATCTGAAGGTCATGGTGCCACACAATCCGCCAAACACAGTCCCATTGCATCTTGCTGTATTGAAATGAGTTGAAATCTGCCAGGGTTGAAGACAGCAGAAAATGTATTTGTTTAAAACGCAATCAACCGTACTCTTATCAGTGATAGTCAGTTTCAAGGATTGTTTTTGGCTGTCAAAATTGTCCATTTCGGCTCTAAATTGCATGCATGAAAACATTTGTATCCCAACATGCATCGGCAAAGCACTTCATCAGTTTTGTGAAATCGGAATTCATCAATGTGATTTTTATTCGTTTCTTTCTATTCTGCAGTGTAATAGGATACACATTAGATTTCTCACAAGTCTGATGTTTTCCAGTTGGATGAAGTCTGCTTGATTTTTTTATTCGTTCTACTATTACAAAATTCCAGTATCTCTTTCTGCATCGTTAAGTATATTGTATGTGAAAACTACATGAAACCTGTCTATAACGGTCACCTTTGGGACCGAAGAAAATTGACCTTTATAGACAGGTGGCCTTTCTGTCCAGGTTGACTTCTATGGAAAGTGTCATTTTAGGGTTATAAAGAGTGACCTTTATATACAGGTGACTGCTCTTTTGAGGTGGCCGCTAATACAGGTGTCATTGTATTTTATAATTTTAATCCGGTAATGTGTCTGACCTTTATTTATATCCTCTAGTGGTATACCGGATTCTGTGCAATGACGCTATTTACCGGTATCACGTTGATGACAATGATGACCGTGCAAGCCTCACACTTTATTGATGCCCATTTGGTTTCTCTACGCTGTTCTATCGTGAGACTTATGCTCTATTTGGTGAGTGGCAGTTTGTTTTTGAAAATTGATTGTTCCTCATCATCATCACTTTATTTGTTTATCCTCGCATTTTACTACTCGATACGAGTAGTTGCCACTTAAGACATGTTTTATAAAATGGCGGGTACCCATCAGAAATATTTATAAGGTAAAAACTGACTGCATACAGACCTATAGTACATTAATTTACACTTGCGTAATAAAATGGAACCTATCAGTACAACTAAGATTACCAGAAAAAACCTGTCGATTCGATACATGTGTTTTGTGAAGTCAAAGGAGAGTTCATGGAATAAGTATAAAATCATTCAAGGACTTCTTCAGATTGTTAGAGATGATGGGATGGTTCTGGCATGGGTGGGATGAATTGAGTAGAATTTTGTTCTCACTCATATTTCACTGTACAAGCACAAATACAGTTATTGTTCGAAATACATTTTACAGGAATCCAACTGTAAAAAAATAAATATTGCAAGTTGGTCTTTTCTTGGACATACTGACTACTGCTTCATACATGCCAAGCATTTGTTAGCTTCAAAAGAGAGAAGCTTGAATTATAGTAAATCCCTGGTTTGACTTGCTGCACAACCGATATAATATAATTATTCGTTATGTCTTCTGTGGTTTTAATTGTCGAGGGCCCCAAGGAAGACAAGCCATTGGCTTATTGGCGTACCCTCGTTAAACAAAATTGGCATTTACCTTTTCTATTTCTAGGTCCCTGTCTTGACGTTATTGATTGCGTTGGCGCATTGCAATATGATTCTATACTGGGACTTCGTTTCGGGCCGTTTCTCGAATGTTCTGCTGTGGATGTCGTCGATCGTTACAATGCGTGTCTCGCGTAACCATTTCGCCAATCATATTGATCATCATTCGTCGTCATGGCTACAGATCGTGTCTGTTTTCATCACGCTCTTTGTCGTTTTGTTGTCAAAGGCGGTAAGTGTTACTTGGATTACGAAATAGTCCCTGAAGCTCTTGGAGGATTACTTGTTGTAATTAATTAATGTGTTTATGTGACATAATTGAGCGATTGATTACAATAAAATTTCAAATAATAGCTAGATCCAGTCACTCACCACCTGATTGATTGATTGATTGATTGATTGATTGATTGATTGATTGATTGATTGATTGATTGATTGATTGATTGATTGATTGATTGATCGATTGATTGATTGATTGATTTATCAATGTGTCTGCTTTGATTTTCAGTCTGTTGTCGCTTTCATTGGCTGTTTCCGTGGCAACCAACAGAAGTCACTGACCAAGCGGCATTTTAATATTATTAGATCGCTACAACGGTGTGTTCTCTTGGTGCTGTATTTTCTTGTCTTGTTCTCAAAACGGATTCTAAGTTGTGTTAGACACATGCCTGCCTTAGCGAATTTGACCAACCAGTTGTTTCATTTTAGTATTGTCAAGCGTTTCGTTGCCTGGAGACAAGATAATAAAGCGAGGATCAGAGGACATCGACGCAGATTCAACGGGCCAGTTGTAAGCAAACCAGAATTATAGCTAAACATATAGCTGCGCTGGTATATTATTAAGTTGCTCTACACACGGTCGAACCTGTCTTAGCGACCACCCAAGTATCCAATAACAGGTGGTCGCTCAATACAGGTAGATTATATGGGTTCAAGTTTCAAATGAGTTCTCGATGGTGGTGCCTCAAAAGAAGTTGTTTGCTAAGAGTTGTGCTCCAAGCAGTTTTATTTATGTAATAACTTACATGACAGTCCACGCTTGTTATTGAAGTACTGATGAGCGCTCTACCAGCTAACTATAGGTTGTTATTATTTTATTTAAGTTTTGGATCACACTGATAAATAGTTCAATTTTCTATACAAGTGTTTACGGTGCATTTGTGTCAAAAGATTAGAAGGATTTACTATGAATCTGTGAAAAATATCTGATTATTTGTAGACACATTTCTTGCAATGTGCTCCTTTCTTACCTGCTATTTCATGATTACATTATACTCAATCACGTGATCTGCTTGTATAATGGCACCATTGATGTGAAGATTTGAACTTTTCTCTTACGAGTCTACAAGATACAATCACATTGGTCTTACCTCATTTGTGAGCACCTTTGCGACTTCTTGCGATGATCAAAAGGCAAACATACCCTGATTGATCGTTGTATTTTCTTAGGAGGATGCTTACAATGAACTGGATTACCAAGCCCAAGAGCTGACAGATCGACTCATGACTCTATTGGATGAGCCCGCCATGAATTCGCCAGAATTGGTCTTCGATGACGCCAGTAGTTATTTCTCAATCAATTCTGAATCCAGCCTTGATTATTGGCAAGAGTCAGTTGGGCCTGGGCCATCGTCGTCTTTCTCTTCCCAGCCAGGAAGCAGTCACACCACTTGTGACAGTGGGTATTTCCAACCATTTGACTGGTCGCATATCGAAAACGACGACAAAAGAGTCGAGCTTGTGAGTCTACGGGATTTCGACGGAGCATTCGAGAAATTTGACCATTCAGCTGATCATGTGCAAACGCAGGATGATTCAATGGTTCTTTCACCGATATTTGGTGGAAAATATTTTGTCCAAACGAGTTTCACAACCATTCGCCTTCCCAAGCTGATCGTTCCTACCTCTCCTTTGTCTGTACCACGCCTTGCGACTACGCCTTATCTATTGGACAGACCGCGCCTACCGACAGTGGACAAACTGAAGCAGCTGTCACGCAATTTTTCGACTGATGTTGCTACGCAACCTCGACGACTTTCTAACCCCTTAAAAAGACAGACCAGTGGAATGACGTCACGTGCTGTTTCAGAACCGTACTTGCTTCAGGAGAATCACCCACGTGAACTACTACGTCATGTCTCAAGTCAACGAATGAATCGTCGAATTAGTTTATGGGATGGGCAATTGAAGGCACCTGGCCGAAATCGAGATTTACTCGCACCACCGCCTTCCTTCTCCACTGTCCAGGACTACCTTGCCAAAAGTGAGCCATCAAGGCTACATTTTGACGATATCGCGGTCGATGATGAGAGAACTGGTGAGCAGAGTGACGTACCATTAGGAAAGCTTGGTGATGATTCCATGACCCTGAGTTATGACAGCGGTATAGATAAGGGACGCTCGCTTGAATCTCTCGGGTCGAGAAGGAACCTTAACGACCAACCAAACTGAGCCTGGTTGCCACAATCAAGACTGGACAATCAAACATTGAAATAAAACGCTACTAAGCTGTGAAGGAAACGATTGTCCATGATGTCTTTAAGGACAAAAATTATTTATTTTCATATAAAAAGGTTTAATATATCTGTCATTTTGTATAACACTCGCAGGTAAATGATGAATAAACGGCATTCTTTCGTGTTGCTGTTTGTGAAATTTACCGCAAGTGTAATGGTTTATCTAATTATTGATGCATTTTATTTGTTGTCAATAGTGTTGTTGTTGTTGTTGTTGTTGTTGTTGTTGTTGTTGTTCATTTCATTAAATTTGATCTCAGTTTCGGTGTGCGTGGTGTTTTGAATGTCTCCTCTCGTGATGGTGGCGTTTAGAGTGTTGAATCGTATGTTTCTTATCGTTGGTGGGTTGCACAGGGGGTGGTGCTGGGCTGTCATCAGTTACTTGGTCATCATTGCCTGGCGGGGAGCTAGTATCAGGGGGCTTGGGTTGTGAACCCCCTGGTGGGGCGTTAGCATCAGGGGCATTTTTAGGTGGTGCGGAGTCATCTGCATTTGCTGCTGTTGGTTGTTTTGGCTTGTCAGCATCATCGGCTTCTTTGTCCCCTGCTGTTGAATTGGCGGCGGCGTCGTTGTCTTCTGCATCTAGTGGTCCATCAGGAGAAGGTGGGCCCTGTGGTAGCTTCACAGTCTGCTGCTGATTCCCTCCTTGCTGGCCTTGCATCTGTCCTTGCTGACCCTGTTGGCCGTATGGTTGCTGTTGAGTGGGGTCTAATCCCTGCTGCTGCATGGGGCCCATTCCCTGTTGCTGCATTGGATTTCCTTGTTGCTGCATGGGGTTCATTCCCTGTTGCTGCATGGGGTTCATTCCCTGTTGCTGCATGGGGTCCATTCCCTGTTGCTGCATAGGGTTCATTCCCTGTTGCTGCATGGGGTTCATTCCTTGTTGTTGCATAGGGTTCATGCCTTGTTGCTGCATGGGATCTGTTCCCTGTGGTGGAGGCTGATATGTGATGGCTCCGGGAAGAGGAACATATTGTAGAGGATATGGCAGGGGTGCAGCCCCTTGTTGCTCAACGGGATGCTGCATCTGAGGTGGAGGTAAGGAAGGAAAGCAGCAGTGGTCGTAGCATGCAGGTGCACACTCCTGAGGGCATGTTCCTGGGCAATATCGAGGCTGTGGGTAAGGGTTGTACTCTACGGGGGGTGGCCCTGGATGTGGGTGACCACCCATCACCACAGCTGGCTTCTGGTATGCGGCGGGTCCGTCTTGCTTTGGTCCCATCATGGCCACATCAAGAGGAACATCAGGTTTCGCCTCAACTTCAGCTGTGGAAGAGAGCAGAAGACAAGGCTATTAGGCCACGGAATTTTGAAGCGAATGAAACAACTTTTCAGAAGCGGAAGTCTCTTGAATGCTTTTTAAGGCGAATTAATTTCGCTTGAAAATGAAAGTCAAAGAACGTGAATTTGGAGTCAAAATCGTCAGCCTTTCAAGGAGTCTTCTGCCTCTTCCAAGCTTAACAAGCAAGAAATTACAACAAGCAAGAGCAAACGACAAGTGAGAAAATCACAAAAGTCTTGTTTATGTACAGCAATTTATTGATGACATAAAACACCGTTTATAAGCTCTCTATCGAGAGTATCTGATTTGGATGTATACAACTAATGATGTGACTTCTTCGATGCTTTTCCTTTTTTCTTCGTGCAACATCGTTTTGGGCAACTCTTGATGCAGAAATGTTTGCAGCTGGGACTGCATGGTGCAGCAGCTGGTGGTGGCGGTGGTGGTGGTGGTGGTGGCGC
>OFHS01000391.1:0-11820 GCA_900245855.1 Calvadosia cruxmelitensis
TAAATACATAAAATTATTCTTATTATCGTTATTATTATTGTTATTATTATTGTTATTATTATTGTTTACATAACCCGGCTTATAACCTCACATAACATTTTTGTTAACTTTCTAAACGATTATTGATACCAAAACGAGAAATTTCTCTTTGACCACATCTGCTGAATGCATCAAACACAAAACAAGACGACTCCCAACAATTCTACCTCTCCCGCACTGCAACTTGTAATAACTTGAGGCTAGTTGTGGAAAAACCTCTGCCATTGACGATCGATTTCCGACAAGACAACAAAAAATGTCCATAATATTTGAATTTAAGAAATATGTTTTAATTGTATTCAAAGTTGCATTCATTCAACTTGCTTATGATATTGCAATATTTTGATAATAATTAAATACAGTAAGTACTGCCTCATTCTGATGTGCTTTCATGTGCCAGCTATATCAGGGGGAGTTTGAGCAAGCACCTTTTTAAAATAGTTTGAATTAATAAAGGTCCTTTTAAGCACCCGAGACATTTTCTTCATGTCGTTGCTGATTGCAATATACTGTATACCTCAAGGAACTGGCATAAATATACAATGCGTGGTCATTCCATGAAGCTGCAAAACATGCCAGTTCGTGCAACTAAATTTATCAAGAACTTCTTTTGCTCCCGCGTGATTCCATGGTGGAACGATCTACCTGATGATGTTGTCACTGCACCAACATTGTATTGTTTCAAGTGTCGTTTAGATAAAATAAATTTAATGAAATATTGTAAACTATCATAGGCTATGCGTTAGTGGTATTTATATCCTGTATTTGCCTTTCGTATTGAATTTACGGAAAATACTATCAAATCAATCAATCAATCAATGTACACCCGTCCAAAATATGCTTAGGTCACCCAACCCCCAGCCCAGGAATGTAACCTCAGTTTCGTGAAAAGCAATACCGTATCANAGGAAACTGAATAAAGTTCTGATGATGATAAATCATAGTGTTCTGGCCGACAGTTTGACAGTTGTTGACTTGTCTTTCCTCTACCACAACTAGTCTGTTCGTTTATATCTCTTGCGCGTTTGTCCGCATTTCAATATCAGTGACCTCCAGCGGAATTGGGCGTCGACACATTCCTGCTGTACCTCAGGATTATTTTCGGTCTTTCTAGCGCCATATTTCTTTATTGCTGGATGAGGGCTGAACAGCTCCGGTAAATATCCCTTCAGCCTGCAATTTATAGTGTATGTCACCGGCAGAGTTGAAGTAAACTTATCAGCTAATTTTTACACCGTTGCACCTTATTACGTCTCCATCTACGAATCAAATTAAACAGCAATTATGTACCGAAATTTGTTCATTATTCTGGCGTGTGCTGTGCACATTAACAGGGCTAAGAGTAGTTGGATTCTCTGAGAGGTGAGGGAAACTGGGGCAGTTGCCCCACTGCCCCTTCTCGCCTTTCCTGGATTATGTTGACCTGAAAGAGTATGTGGCTTCATAATAAATTATGGTGATGATGATGGATTTGATCCCTCAATCACAAAATGTTACAAAATATATTGATATCAGAACCAGTAATCCCTCATTCTATATTCGTTAGCCATTCCGACCTGTGTTCCGATGTCCGCCCCCTTTTTGCTGGTAGTAAATTTAGAGTCAATGTTCGGAGGTCGATTTCTCTGCTTCTTGATGTCTCAATGAAGCTCTTCGAATATGATGGCAGTAGTACATCATTAATTGTTTGGGATATACAGTACTGTCCTAATTTGTATCAACTCGCTGCAATTTATATTGATCTTCAAGATTTAACGTGACACATTATGTAAAATTGTACATGTGTTTTTGTGATTTTATTTATTTCTGATGCATAAATTAAAGTACAATTTTTTAGCATGAAGCGGAACTTCAATGGAAATATGGCAACTCCCACCAAACACCGACGCCAACAAATCTCACCTGATGGCGACGAGTCTAATCCGCCATGCAAAGTCCCAATGCATGTCGGTATAAAATTGTGAAGACCTCTTCCGAATGAAAATATGCCACGAAAATGCTTTGTTTGCAACGCAATCAGCCGTATTTTGATCAATGATGGTCAATTTTAGGCATTGTTCTTGGCTGTCAAAGTTGTAGATTTCAGCTCAAAACCACGTGCCTAAAAACATTTCTATCCTGTCATACTTTGGGGCTGCGCTTGTTCCATTCATCTTCAAGATTCAAGATGATTTCAGTCACTCGACATAAAGCACTAAGATTATTTCGTCAATTTCAAAGTGTAATTAAACGGTTTTCCAAGAATTCAGGATGCAAGCCAAATTCTGTTTCGGATTAATAACTGACAAGTCACTTAAAAGCACTTCATTCTGGTATTACCATACTTGGTAGTCATGACAACATATGACCCAATCCACTTATCGCCAGTGACAGGTTAACCACAAAGCGGCTGTAGTCCCCTGTGCACCGGGCATAGCGCTTTCTGGCGGGCCACTGAAACTCCAGTCACAAGCTATAGCTGCAGTACGCGGTCAGTATAATTATAGTGTCTTTCAGACTGTCACACTTCAAATATTTGAAAACTAATGACCACTACCTCCCTCTCTCTGTAACGTAAAAGCATACAGTATAATTCATATTATCGTATTTTAATTTGATTTATTTTTCATTGACTTTGGCAATATAAGCATTTTTTAAGCAAAAGGACTCATTTCAATTGCAGCGTAAATGTAATGTAACGATTCAAGCACGTCGCGTACTCCTGGAGTAAAAGGTGCTTTAGTACATCTAGCTTTTCCTGCCATGCACTAGTGATGCCCATCTTTTGGGATTTTTTTGCTAGCGTACCATTGATTTGATTTGATTTGATTTACATATTTTCCGTAAATTGAACACGAAAGGCAAATACAGGATATAAATATCACTTACGCAAAGCCTATAAAAGTTTACAGTATTTTACTAAATTTATTTTGTCTAAACCAAGGTCTAAACCACATTTGAAACAAGACAATGTTGGCGCAGTAACAACATCATCAGGTAGATCGTTCCACCATGGGATCACACGGGAGCAAAAGAAGTTCTTGATAAAATTATTTGCATTTGCACGGACTGGCATGTTATTCAGCTTCATGGAACGACCACGCATGGCATACTTGCTGACTTCGTATGTAAATAAATCATCCATTGGTAGATCAACCAGATTGTTTAACACTTTAACATTTCCAGAATGCACATCTTTATGTTGCTTGAAAAAACTTTAATTAGCTTATGGGATTTCAAAATAAATGATGATGATGATGATGATGATGATGATGATGATGATGATGAATCGATCAATACTTCCTGCATCACAAAGAAATTTATGTTTACACCACGGAGCAACTTATTTTCACTTTGGGTAACTTGTTATGCTCGTAGACAGTTGTTGTTTTTGTCATATAGCATGTCAGTAAACACAGGTCGTCTTCACGACGCATTAATTCCTTGCGTTTNTATTGGGATCTTGCTTTTCTTCAAATAACAACTTACATTTCAACCTCACTATCAAATTTATTTGATCTGAAAGCAACTTATTTTTAAGATTTCTAGGTCTAGGTTTTCAAGTTAGAAAGAGAGATGAGCTGACTGTTATCATGGAAGAGATTGATGGGTTTCTAAAAGCTAATTATTTATATTTTGCGGAAGAGCACAATATTGGGAGAAGCGATTATAAAGTCAATTTTAACACAGGAGTAAAATTAAAAGTACTAGAGACCGCCGAATGTTCGACGCTACTTATGCAAAATTAATTTCTAAGATTGCTATTATACAGTACTGTAATTATTTCGTTTTATTTACTGATTAATTTATTCTTATTTTTTTATTTATTATTAATATTAATTTGTTATGTATTGATTTATGAATTAATTAATCAACAAGCTAATTAAATAATAAATGAACTAAATTTGCTTCTGATGAATGTTCGTCTCTAATTTTCCATTGCGCGTTTGTAGTTCGATAGTAGGATTCAGTATGCGGGACCTATTAAATCATCTATTTACTCATCTTTCTTTCATTGTTTCATTGTTTCTTTCTTTCTTTCTTTCGTTTATCCTTTGAATTTTTATCTGAAAGTTCCGTGCGAAAATTGTAAATAGCAGATGGCTGGCAGCTGCGCTTCTGGTTTTATGCAACGCGCTTATTCGGTACAGCGCACACGCAAAATTGATTTGAAGTTGAAGCTCCAAATTATTCACTGCTTTACAATTATTTTGAATTGTGTCATGCAGGCAAAACATTTACGCGTTAATTTAATCACAATAATATGCAATGTGTGCCTTCACTAATTAAGCCTTAATTAGCGGTTTAACTATGATTAATTAACAAGGAATTATCGACGTGTAGAGCTAATGCTTTATTCTTTATACTTCTTAATCGAGAACTAAGTGAAAACGATATGTTTAGCCATGTTGGACAGATTTGGAAGAAACCACGTACAGTCGTACGTCAGTGAGCTGCATTCTCAGGATATGTGTATTCTACCGATAAATTATCTAAGAAGTTAAAAGAAAGTATTGTCGGAATGATTTATTTCCTTAATGTGAGATAGCTTTGTCAACTTTTCGCTTGTGACTATTGAGGAAGCATGGAAACATAATTGTAAACAAATTGCTTCGGAGCGACTTGTTTGAAAACATGGCTGAGTTGTTTGCTGTTTACATTTTAATTCTCTTTGTGTTTGAATATCAAAATATTTGCCTTCTGAATAATATGGATTATTGATTTTCCAGTTTAAAAGTAGGTTTCTGCTCTCTTTCAGTGATAAATAAATATCGGCAGAAGCAGTTGGAGGAACATTAATTCGTCTTGGAAATGTTTCATAGAAATGTACAATGAAATTATTTGTTCTTGTAAAAATTCTTCCAATTCATTCACCTACACGCCATTTGTATATAATCACTGTGAAACTATTTTAGACTGTTTTAGAAGGAAATCTTGATTGTTTTCTCACAGCAAGAGACTACTAGAAAGATGAATGCAAAATGGTTGAGTGGAGTTTAGCAAAGGAGAATGTCTTTCGTACGCTGTTTTCTTTAAAAACTTTTTATTCTAATTATTCAATAACATCCGTTTGTAGAGGAAATTCGTCTTCACAGACACACGATAGAATTTTCTTTGATTTTATCATAGCTCTCTTTGAGAAGCAGATGCTGAGACAAATTAGTTTTTCCAAAGCCAGTCATTCAAAAGCCAGAAGCTTGCCAGATGTTTTCATTCGCTTAATTATTTCTTGCTTATGAAACTGCCAAAACTCCAACCTGAATAGGTTTCGAAATGCGACAAACTCTCTTTTCTCTGACTCTTATCATGCGTCGCGAGAACAACTCGCTTATCTCGAAATATTTTCATTTTCAATCAAGGCTCAAGATAAGAGAATCTGAAGATTTTGCTTGTGGAAAAGAGATGAAATTAGCTCGCCGCTAGGATAATCCGATTCTGATCCGATTAAAGGAACCGCGATGCTGGTGCCCAGGACTACTAACCGTATTTTGTGGGGTCTGGTGCTGGGTTTGCGTCAAAAGAGCGAAAGAGAGAGCGCTGTTGGATTTTCATTTTGCGACAAGTTTGTCTGCCAAACACAAAGCCCGGCGGAATATGAAACACGCGCCGGTTTGCAACCAATTTGCCCAACAGAGGACAGCGTAGACCACACGAGAGCTACTTTGAGAAGAGGAGATTATTTGTTCGGTTGTGTTGGTGATGGAGCTTGGCATGTTTTATCGTCGTTTTGAGTTGTTTTCGTCGTTTTGCTTCGTGATTTTGGTGCTCATGTTCAGCAAAGGTGAGTCGGATTGTCCGTGCTTCAATTTCCCGATTTCCTTCCCTCTTTTGTTTCTACTGGCGCACGCTTGTTATGTCAGGACTGTACCGTTAACATGAGTTGCCAAATCGTCCTGTAGCAAACACCCCTCAAGGCTGTTCTGAGCACTTTGCACACACGTTTTCAGTTGAATCGACTTATTTTGAGGGCTCCTTGTGGTGTATTGTGACTTGGTCTCCTTACGGGTTTTCACGCCTGTTGAATTAGCTCGCGCCAAACAGTCAAGTTGTTGTAAATTTGGACTCGAAATGGCTCGCGACCTGTTGAATCGATAGTGTTTCATGAGAAGCTGTCAGCGACAGAGATTTCTTTGATGACCAACCGGCTTGTAGGTTGCAAATCGTCAGCTGAGTTCAGATTTCTCTTTCTTTTGTCGTTTGAATTTCTGAAAGAATAGTCCATTGATGCGACGATTTATTGGGTAGATGGGCCTGTCACGCGATTTTCGATGCGGTGGAGCCGTCAAGATGTGGTTGAGTGCTGTCTGGTTGTGTGAAAAGGTTCCCCTATCAACGAGATCTCAACTAAATTCATTCTACACAAAGTCATCTTGCCGTGACCGCAACACATCGCGACCTTATGCTGCTTTTGCGAAATGGAGAATGAAGGATTTCCGTACACGAGACAGGGCTATTTGTCACGAGAATTAATTCAATGCTTCGATTTATTTCATGACTTATATCCAACTGATTCAGTTAAAAGACGCAGCCTTTATAGATCCCTATCTGCTTGTTCGTCTGTTTGAAAATCTACACTTTGTACTTCGATGCGTTGTTCGGATATAATCGCAGTTGTTTTCGTACAAAGTAGCTGTGAACAAGATTGGAAAATTATAAGTAGCACCATTGGCTGCTTAAAACGACCAAATTCCAGTCCGCTTGGATGTTTTGGCCAGAATCAATGGATTTTTATATCGGGGTTCGTGTTTCTTAGCGTTCCCACCGCGCATGGCGTGCAAGGTTTTTGTTCTCGTAAAAGAGGACGAGATTTGACAGTCGCTAATCGCCAGCGACAGGCATTTGTAGTGAGATTGCTCTACTCCTGTTTGCTCAGGCTGTCGCTGTTGGGTCTCAGAAATGTGTAATCCAAACATTACACGATCGATTTCCGACCTGTTGTTGACACGACGAGATTGAAAACGTCTTCGTGTTCCACTGGCTTGGTGATGCCGTGGCAATGCCTTGGCAAAGCTTGTTAATCTTGTTTTGATACCGAAATATCTTCACGTGCAAGTCAGTTGGGTTCACTAACGATTCGACGGACCACAATCGAAGTGATTCTCTCGCGGCGTATACTTGATGTGGTTGACGCTACGATACGGATGGCGTCTTGTAAGAGGATTGCATGTGAAGCTAAGCGCATGGCTTTACAGCAGCGGTATTCAATTGACCGACATCTGTCTTCGTCATACGTAATACGATGCCAAGGTCTTCCGTCAGAACAACAAGGAACCCGTTGACGGATGCCAGACTTGATCTGTCGTTAATTGATGGCGGGTGCATCGTAATTAAGCGTTGGATTAATGTCGGCAAGTTCAGAAGCTGATGACTGACAATTAACCACAAAACATCGTGCTAAACGTAAGCAGTTATCAGTTTCCTTATTTAGAGTGCAAGATTTAGCATTGTGTTCACCTCTTTTGAAATCAAGATGGCCAGAGATAAAGATCTGTGAACATGCAACACCACTAAGGTGTAAGATGTTTGCAAAATTACCTTGAATTTTGATCCCATATGAAATCATGACACAGGTCATTGAACTTTAATCCTGCTCTGATGAATACCTCAATTTGATATTTTCAGGAAAAACACTTTCAAAATTCCCTTCATCCAATTTGTCCCCTCCGAAAACCCTTTCCAGAAATTATGTTGTATTATTGCGGTTTCATCTTGCCAGAAGTTTCCATTTGAAGTCCAAACCCAAATTTCAATAAATCAGACTCAAATAATAGTGATACATTTTAATTAATAATGCAAGGATGATTTATTCGGATTTGAAATTTGAGTCTGTGCCAGGCAGAGTTGCATACTTTCTCTCTGTTTTAATTGACATGGACTTTTGCTAGATCCTGTTCAGGATTTGCTGAGCAGTTATAGATTAAACACCTTCTAGCTCATTTCAAAAATACATGTTGAGAATTCTTATTCTAGAGTTGAGGTGACAATTTGATCTAATTTCAATCTGCTGTCATCCTGTCCATCAATATTGCTGCTACTGGATTATGATTGGATGTTGAAAAGAATAGCCTAATTTTATTGGCAATTTGCTGCTATTTCAGGCTTGCCCATAAATTTTATTATTACATCAGTTAACAGTACTGTTGGAAAAGGTTAATCCACAGAGGAATTTTTGTGGAGAAACGTGGATGGGACATTAGATCTGTTTCAGTCCCTCCAACCACATTTTTCGATGCTCCCTATCACTGAAAATGTAGCATATATAATTGTCCATAGCCTCTTTCTGTTGTCAGGTAGCCTTGTAAGGGTCGGGGTCACAACAAATATTTAATAGGTTGTAAATACTTGAAGAGGACACATCTCAGGACTCACTGACAATAGATGGACAATCAGAGTGACCGAGTGGACTCCAAGGCAGTGGAGAAGAACCAGAGAATGACCGCGGACGAGGTGGTGCGATGAGCTCACCGGCCACCTAGGGCCCACTAGCTCGCGACTGTGTCCGATAGAAGGAGCCCAGGGAGGGATTTCTCCTTCGGGAGTGAATAACACCCTGCCCGAGTAAACCAAGTAAAATACTTGAAGTAAAATGTTGGCGGATGAGAGTTGGAAGCAGTGGAAGTAGCGAAAAAATTGAAGGCTTACATAACTCCGTACAATACATAACTCCTGTTGGGGACTCCAGAAGATGCTGTAGTTAGGTTGGGGTTACTAATTGTAGCGCTCATGTGTCAAAGCAGGGATGAGACTTGAGCGTACATTAAGTTGTAGGTGTGTTTGTGTTGCGCTTTGGTCTGCAGACAGGGAATGATAGCGAAGGGATTCATGTCTGTTGTAGCCAGAGCTCTAGGCCTATGGGACCAGGTAAGACAGTAAGTACGACCAGCGAGAGCGAGAGTAACAGAGAGTAACTGTTTATTATTTGTAGTAGAATCCCAATCAGAGACATTTAGCTAGGAATGGGGAGAATTCTTCTGGACCCCCTCCCCAGCATGGGTCTAGTTTAACTATGGTCCTTATGTCAACCAAAAACGATACTCTGGATTTTCTCTGTGTGTAGCCATATTTCTTTCTAGTACTCTTCTATTAAGGTGTCTGCTTGATATCTATTTATGTACATTACAACGTCCAATTATTGAACCCTGGAGCCTCACTCGTTAGCCATTTGTTTCTATTGTAATGATATTTATTTACAGGATGGTGTCTCATGTGCAAATGTGATTATCATTGCCCTGACAACCACTTGAACTTCACATGTGAAACCGATGGGAAGTGTTTCACACAGATCAAGGAGGATGAGAATTTTGAGTTGCAAACAACTCGCGGCTGTCTCAACCACGACAAGAATGGTGGTAACTTCCAATGCAATGCAAAGAAACACAGCAAGCCGACCGCATTGGTTTGCTGTAGTGAAGAAGACATGTGTAATATTGACCTAGTGCCGACATTGTCTCCTGGGTCACTTTACATCAACCAGCAAAGTAAGCCTGCTTCACTCTGTTGGTTATGACATACAGTTTTCTTACACGACAGTGTTATCCATTACTCGCTGTGCTGCCTGCAAACAATAAGTCTTGACTCTGGGTTTTGAAGGCATAACTATGAGAGATGTTTGCAAAAGAGGCCAGTCATACCATTTATTTCCGTCACACGTTGAATTCATCTTATTCCTGATTGTGTAATGACTAATTGTTCCCCGACCAAATAAAACTGCTGTTTGACTTGGATCAGATGTAGGCCTACAGTCAAACCTGTATTAGCGGCCACCTCTATAGAGCAGCCACCTATGTATAAAGGCCACTCTTCATAACCCCAAAATGACACTTTTCTATAGAAATCAACCTGGACAGAAAGGCCACCTGTCTATAAAGGTCATTTTCCTCAGGTCCCGAAGGTGACCATTATAGACAGGTTTAATTGTAGGGGAATTTCATTAAAATACGAAATCGTTTAGCAATGCTTCAAATCACACAAACTTAAGCGATAGTAGGCCTATAGAGCTAGATCAATGGTGCATTCCTACTTTCTTAATTGTTACTTTCTTTCTTAGTTATTTTATGACATTGAACAATCAACTAGTGGTCGTTAGAATTAATAAAACAGGTCAACGGCTAGTTATATTTCGTTGTTATGCATATTTAGGAGTTGTGGTACGATTACTAGTGATCACGTCAGTGAGCTTTTTTGTGTGATTTTATTTTGTGAACTTGGAAATATATAAAACAGTTATCGAGCTAGGGAATAAAAAGAGCAAGCTTCAGAAATGTATAGGTCACTTTGTACTATCGTAGCTAATATTTCCTGTGATTGTTTGTTTGTTTTTAGATCAGCAAATTAGAAGAGAGTCCAAGGCGGAGTATAACCGGACGCCAAACATTGCGTTGGTGGTATCAATCACCGTCTGCACAGTGATGCTGGTCATCGTTTTTGCATATTTCTACTTCAGGTTGGTGTTGTTTTCACAAGAAAAAGTAACAGCACTTGATTAGATGAATAATGGATTATAGTGGTGGCGGATTAAATCAAATCGTGGTTAATTAAACCAGAGGTTTAACAACATAAAAATAGAATGGTCCCAAGGTGGTTTCATTTGAGGCAGTGTCGCACCATGCAATTTGGTGCATGCAATTCAATCTATAAATAGCTGACCGACTGTACTTAGGGTTGCCAGACGTCCCTTATTTCCCGGAATCGTTCCGTATTTATATGCTATGCAGTGCCAAATTTAGTTGATATTGTTAGACACTTCTACCAGATTTTTCAAATGTTCCGTATTTTTTAATATGTGGTTTGGTAACCCTAACTGTACTCATTGGCCTACTCTCACTTGCTGTGTTTCGAAGCCATGTAGCTACTCTCCTCCCCTCCTGGAAACAGACGTTAATTGGCTTTCAATGTCTTTCGGCTGTAAGGCTATGCTGTAGCAACACACTGGAGCAACATGGCTTTTGCACATCATAGAAACAGCAAATGTAGTTCTTTTCCCATCGTCACCTCATTTTTGCTAGTGAGACTCATCCACTAGCAGATTTGCACGAATTGAATTGATCATGGGGCAAACTCAGTAACATCTGATTTTGTAGATGCAGCATCGATGCAAAGACAGAAATCAAGCAAAACAGGCAATACATCACATAAGACCGCTTTGTTAACACATCAACAACTGGGCATAACAGCAAGGCTGTAGAGTTCCTGTAAGGGGGCGACTAACCAGATCTCAGAACTTTCTAGCACCTCATGGAAAGAACACCCTGTCACCATAATATACCCCTTTTCCATGGTGCGGTAGTTTAGCGCGCTAGAAGCGCGACAAGGGCCCGGTTTTCCATGTACAAGAGATCGTTTGAGGTTTAATATTTCCGGTTGTCTGTCAGCTATTTTTGGAGGTCACGATCAGCGTAACCAGTGGAAACTGCATCCATAACAGCCTGTTCCAGGACAGATACCACTCAAATTGTGTTTTTTTTTACGACGAATTCCACTGCAATGAGAACGTTTCTCGTCCCTGTTATCTTCGCCTTGAATATGATAGAGTCACTTGTGCATAGTATAAGGTGCAATTAACCTGGGAATAATTTGGGCAATGAAACGCAACCTTCGATCAGAAAAACTTGAGCAACTACTCCTTAGGTAAAGAACGTTCGAAACAGCCTTTATTCAACGGAAAAAGTCACGGTTTGGACTAGTTTTGTGCGGTATTTCTGCACAGCCTCGCTCATTTGACAGCTTTGAAAGGAGGTCGCGCTAGAATACCAGTTCTTTTCGTTTTCCATGGACCGGAAATGCCAGAAAAGGTGTTACCGC
>OFHS01000391.1:11942-44991 GCA_900245855.1 Calvadosia cruxmelitensis
GTTGGGCAGGATGGAAAAGCAGTAATTGCAAACAATCCAAGGTGCTAATTAGTTATTAATTACTTTAATTAAGAATTACTAATTAATTCATTTACTTTTAATTAATTAACCAGGTTAACCCTTGTCCTGCTATTGACCTGTATACACGTTTTTGAAGCAAGTCAAAAGTAGCAACACATAACCAATCAAATAGTTAGTCCTTAGCAAGCAACCAATCAGCAATTGATGAAGCCACTTCAAGCCTACATTTAAATAGTTTTACAAGCAGGGCATGGGTTAACAGGTGTAATTTAATCCCATACAGCTGTACTCCTGGATGTTTTGTTGACATGCCTACAGTGATTACTGGCCATTCCTCATTCATTTGTACAACGTAGAAAATACAGTGATCACCTCTTTAGAGCAGCCACCTGTCTATAATGGCCACTTTTTGACATTCCTTAGATTATGTTTTCTATGGAAATCAATCCACAGTGAAATGTCACTGGTTAGGAATGCTGTTCAAACCAGGATTACTCAAATTTATTCGAACCTGATTATTTTTTGTGATTCAAATCTTGGCAGAAGTTTGATATGTGGCTCACACCCTATACTTCTGCTGATATAATTTCCTTTTTTTCTTCATTCAAATATTTGTTTTGATAATTAAGCCATACAGAAGATAGCCCTATTGGCTTTTTCTTGTAAATATTGCATGTCTCAAAATGATTTACTGGATTTAACATTTGTTTCAAAAGATTCCAGAGGTTCGAGTTGAATCTAATCACAAGAACTTGTTGAATAATCCAGCCTTTAACTTCAATTGGACATCTTCCTTATCATTAGCACCTATCTGTTGGTTTTCTTCCATTGATCGCTTTGTGTTTGCACATAGGCACAGACAACTTAGGCTGAGAAAAAGATACGATGCTGAAAGGCAAATTATTATACGGGAAGGAACCCTACCAGTTGGCTCACTAAGAGAGCTCCTCGATTCATCAGTTGCATCGGGAAGCGGAGGTGTTCCATTGCTGGTGAGTATTTGCATTGAACTTCTATGACATTTAAACCTCTGCCAAAATTTGTATTACCTAGGTCTCAAGTCCTGAATATTTCCAAGCTCTCAAATTAAGGATTGTAATAATTATATCAGTGAGATCATGTCGGTGCTTTCATTCTAGATTCAACGTACGATTGCCAGGCAAATCCACATGCAGTTCGCTATCGGCAAAGGTCATTGCAGTGAAGTTTGGAAAGCAAGATGGCAAGGGGAAGAAGTTGCTGTTAAAGTGTTTAATGCAAAAGAAGAAGCCTTGTGGTATCGTGAAGCAGAGTTTTATCAAACTGTTTTATTGCGACACGACCATGTTCTCGGATTTATCGCTGCTGATATTCACGACGCTGGTGCCGGCACACAGTGTCTTTTGATCACGGCATATCATAAACATGGATCGCTCTATGATTTCTTGCGCAGTCATACATATGACCACAAAATCATGATGCGTCTGGCACATTCCCTTATAAGTGGACTTTCGTATCTTCATCGTGAAGTGTGCGGTATGAAGGGTAAACCTGGAATCGCTCATCGCAACTTGAAATCTAAAAATATCTTAATTAAAGACAATCTTACTTGTGCCATTGGAGATCTTGGACTTGCTGTTAAACTGGTGTCCGAAACAAAAGAACTTGATGTTGGTAGTAGCTCTAGATCGCCAACGAGGCGATACATGGCACCAGAACTGTTAGATGGCTCATTTGATGCAAATCATTTTGACTCGCACAAGCAGGCCGATATGTACTCCTGTGGATTAGTGCTGTGGGAAATCGCAAGGCGTTGTCAAACTGGAGGTATGTTTCAACTGAGCAGTATACAGGCTAATCGAAGGACAACTGTTGACTACTATTCGATTCCTATCGAGTAAAGTTACCGTGAAAACCTGTCTATAAATAGTCACCTTTGGGACCTGAGAAAATTGACCTTTATAGACAGGTGGCCTTTGTGTCCAGGTTGATTTGTATAGAACGTGTCTCTTTGGGGTTATGAAAAGTGGCCTTTATACAAAGGTTGCTGCTCTATAGAGGTGTCCGCTAATACAGGTTTGGCTGTATTTGATTAAGCTGATTTAAAATTGGACACAGCCACAACATATCGTTTTCCTGACGTGATAAGAAAACGTTCACTATGGGTCAAATGTCACCTATCGACGTCATTTTAGAGAACAAAAATTATTTTCAATGATCATAGCTCTGCTTCAACAAACCGCCGATGTTTCAATTGTGAAGAAGATGAAGAGGAAATAAAACATTGGCTCTTCGGTTATCAGATTGGCCTATTTTGATGCTCTTACAAATATTCTTGTATCGGTCTCCAATCAGTGTGTCATTTTATGTACGACAGCTTTCCAGTTCAAAAATTCGATGTGGCATTTTTGAATTAAGCTTGCTTAGATGTGGGTAAGAATCAAATCTCAAATGAACACGTTGCCAATTGCCATACAGTGCTATTCTGACATAGGATTAACAGCCTGTACAAAGAATTTGTACCAGGGTCGCCTTTCATATTGTTCTGTGCAATACACCAGCCCAACAAATGCAAGATTTTTGTCGTGGCACGCCCGGGGACAAGAACCACGACTAGCTTTCCAGCGATCAACATCTCATGACGAGGACACGAACAGAACTAAATTACGTTACAGAATACAGTGACTTTAGGTTACGACAGAACAGCATGACATCATTAACACTAAGGGATTACAACATAAGAAGACAACCGGAAACATGACAACCAATACGTGGCACGACAACAGGAACTACATAACCACCACAATTTTCCACAGCTCAATTTCAGTTTTGGTGTTCTAATTTGGAGGCAATCTGGTCGATCTGATCTGGGTATCAATATAGCAACTGACAACATTCTATGCTCTAAGATTTATCCTGTAATGTTGGAGTATAATGTGGCATATAACGATGATTTCTCATGGTATGTAATTTCTGTTTTCTTTGCAGGCTTTGCTGAGGAGTATCAGCTGCCTTATTATGATAGGTTGTCCAACGATCCATCCTTAGAAGAGATGAGAAAAACCGTTGTTGTTGAAATGAGGAGACCTTATATACCAAACCGTTGGAATACAGACCAGGTATTATACCTAGCTCTTTCATGTGGTCAGTGTATTCTAGAGGCTAGTACGTGTGGCTGCCAGTCAGACGTACCAGGTTCAACTCCCGGCTCAGCCGTGACATATATTTGTTATGTCTTCTGTGGTTTTAATTGTCGAGGGCCCCAAGGGAGACAAGCCATTGGCTTATAGGGCTACCCTCGTTGAATAAAGTGGCATTTACATTTACATGTAGTGTAGCTCTTTCATGTACAGTGAAACCTGTTTATAATGGTCACCTTTGAGACCTGAGGAAAATCACTTTGTAGACAGGTGGCCTTTCTGTCCAGGTTGATTTCTATACAAAGTGTCATTTTGGGGTTATTAAGAGTGGCCTTTATACACAAGTGGCTGCTCTATAGAGGTAACCGCTAATACAGGTTGACTGTATTGTAGCTCTTTCATGCAGTGTATTGTTATTATAGGCAAACGTATGGAACATCTTATCCAATAAGATTATATTTCGCTATCCTTACTAGTTGAATTAACAAAGCAGTCATACTTAATGTATTATGCATGTGTTTTCGATCTGACAACGTCCTTTTGCAGTCATAAACAATAGGATAATTATAGAACAAAGAGCACGAGAGAATGTGTTACAAAGAAATGGCTGCCCTGGGATCATCAAATGCGGCAGAGGTCAATTTGTTTACGTAGGGAAATGAATAAGGCCTCACTTTGTCATCTGGTTTTCCGATATTCACCTCTCAGTCCCTACTTGCTTAATGTAGCTACATGTAATGTAATGTAATTTGTATTCGCATCCATGCAGCTCCCACCAAACCAAGCACCAATGCCAAACAACTTATCTATAGTGATGAGCTTAAATGTAGTTTATTTGACAGAAATAATATAAATAATAACAGCTTGACGCGCAACTGTAAGATAGGTAGGTTGTCTTGTGGATATTGACGAATGAATAGAGGCAAGCAGATGTTGTAGGGCATATAAATGTGGATGATACGATGGAGGTGTAGCCAGCTAGGCTCAGGAGTCCAGATTGCAAGAGAATATTGTTACGAAATACAATAAATTTATAGCTACTGACGAAGGCCCTGTTTGGTGGTCTGAGTGCTTGCTTTAATGCTTGACGAGACCGCCACACAACTATAATTATTGTCTGAGAGTAGCAACTGTTCTGCCCTGACACAAAATTAACAAATTATATTTAAGCATACTTTCAAACAGCTATTCATTTGCAAACCAAATGCAACATGTTCTTAATTTGCCGTGAAATTTCATTGCAGCATTTGAAGTTCTTGGTAAAGCTGATGGCAGAGTGTTGGCGACCGGCGCCTGTGGCACGTCTCACAGCATTGCGAGTCAAAAAGAACTTACAAAAATTTTACAGTTCTGATGAGCACGAATACGCCAACGAACATCAAACAGACATTAACTATATGTAACAGAAATTAGACAAATCTATCGTTTCTTCGATGATTATCAGAGCTCATTTCAAGGTGGAAACACTTCAAGTCAAAGAATATTTCGTTGTATGGAGTTTGTTGCATGTTAATTTATATCGGATGATTTACGAGTCAAACTATTCATCATGCCGTCCTTTACATATCTGCTGGTCAGTGTTGTGAAAGAAATCAGCAAACGGGTGAAAATTATTGTCTCAAAGAAAGACTTGAAATTATTATCGTAAAAACAATATCAGCATTAAGATATGAAGTCTGAAGTAGCCTGGTATTGTTGTGTTGTAGCAGCCGATAGATTTCTGATGTATAAACGTCAATATTAGTGTTGTATTCAATACAAATATCTAGATTTTGTGGTGGCTAGAGACCACTTTGTACAAACATTGCAAATTCAATATATATTTTCATGGATCTACAATGTTGTGTGCTTTTGGCATCCCGAAAGTTAATGTTTACAAAAGAAGGAGAAATTCCAATAATAATAGGAACGTGGGAGCTTTTTGAACCAGGATTATTCGAAGCTATTCCAACCTGGATAATTTATGTGTGATTCCAACCTGGTACAACATTAATCATGAGGGAGGCCAATCGCGACCCTCTCTACTCCTCAACAACACTCGATGTCTCTCAGAGTGAGCATACAACATGGTCGCCAACAGGCTGGCAACGATGCCAGCTCATGACGAAATTCATCATCGATTCGAATCTTGGAAGAAGATTCTAAAGATTGAGCCAGGGTCAGATTACCCATTAAGCACAATAGGCCAATGTCTACAGCCCTTCCAGAGTGCTAGGCCCTCCAAACTTCTGCTTTCCGAATTTTATGGGAAAGGGAGTTTGGCTTACTGTGATTGAAATAGCATATGAATTGACTCAGGAGCCAGGAAACGCAGTACAAATCCAAAAATTTCCAGGGGAGGCGCTGGGCCTGAGCCCCCCTTTTGGAGTGCCTTATGCAACAGTAGGCCCTTCAGGTCATTTGGTCTACAGCCCCCTATATTCTAATCCGGCCCTGGATTGAGCTAATATAAAATCATTTTTTCCCCAATGAATGTCTCGAAACAAGTTATCAACGTTTTAAAGATTCGAGTCGAATCAAATCATGAATTGTGAAATAATCGATCTTCCAAATTCAATAGAACAGCATCGTTACCGCTCCCCTAGTAAATACAAACGTGGTTTATAGATGTATTTAAAATGAGCTAAAAATAACCAATCAATTAATAGAGGCGTATCAAGACAAGCATTTACACTACAAGATGTTAAAGTCTAATAAGACAAGTGACAAAGCTTCTGAGAGAACAATGGGAGTATATTCAATGATGCATATCCAGAAATGATGCGCGTAATCTGGTTTAGATTTCTGTTTGAAATCTAAAAGGTTGTACAGTGTAACTCGGTTAATATCACACCCTCGGGAAAATTGTAAAACGTGATATTATCCGAGTAGTGACAATAACCGAGTCTCATACTCAGACCTCCAATTTTGCAGAAACGGCTCAAACAGTAACATAAGCAGCCAAAGCGGGCTGTAGAACAGCAAACTCTGCATCAACATCAAACAGAGCTATTATGTAGAGATTTCAGCAACACAAGACTCATTTTCTTGGATTTGTCACACTTAATGAGGCGAACACAATGAAAAACACTTCAACTTTTCCTTTCACGACAATTGTCACATCTAATGGTGCCTACAAATTCAAGCAAGGCAGCAAATCACGGAAAGCGTGACAATAAGCGAGTGTAAACATAAAAATCCTTTGGAAATCCATGATAATAACCGAGATGTGACAATAACCGAGGTGATATTAACCGAGTTATACTGTACTGTAACTTATGGATACAAGAAATAAATAAAGTCACACATACAATGAACATTACTTGATAGAAATGTATTCGTTATAATTTTAAATCGTAGGAATATTATATTCGACTCTGATAATGTGATACATAATGGGCAGTATTGCTAATTTTAAATAAATAAGATATGGATGCAGAGACACATCAGTCAACACATATCTGCAAATTGACCACATTTCCTCGAATATCATTGTCAAATCATAATTCTGATCCAAAACGTTGCCTGCTGCGTCACCTGCCTGGTCAAAGGCTCTAGGAATGACGTCTGCCACAATTGTGTACTCCCATTCCAATCTACGCGCACTGCACTGTTAAATGCTACGTTGATGGATGCAAGGCTTCATCAAGAATGGAGTCGATAATTTCTTTGTTCTGAAAAATATCACAAAATTATTAACAAGGAAGTTTACAAACAAATGTGTATTAAATCCTCATCAAAAGAGCCCTGATCTCAGCCAGCCAACAGAAGGAGGCACAGGTTGAGTTACATAAAACGATATGCATAAGAAATTTAAACTCAATACCAATAGGTGAGAGTTACCTGTGTTGCTAGCTACCTTGTGCAACAGTGATTGCCTGCTGGGCTTATCGTTGCCTAATTATTGCCTGGCAATGGGGTTGGTCAAAGGTCACCTGAGGTACTGGCAATGGCCATGGTGTCACGTAGATCTATAGACGTGGCAGTCATGGCTTGAGTTTAGCTTTGCCTAAATGCTATGTAACCAGCAATTAGATACAGTAAGCACTACACTAGGGACAATACAGTGAAACCTGTCTATTACGGTCACCCCTGGGACCTGAGAAAAATGACCTTTACAGACAGGTGGCCTTTCTGTCCAAGTTGATTTCTATAGGAAGTGTCATTCTGGGGATATGAAGAGTGGCCTTTGTACACAGGTGCAAGCTAATGGTGGTCCATCTAGATAAATATACCAGTACTTTTGCAAAGTCTATGCAAGGAAAGCTTACACATCGTGATAATAATTGTAACATTGTGCGAAATATAAATACAAATTTATTCCTTATAATTATTAATTTAGCTAAAATAACATAATTTAGGTGAGGTTAGACTCACACCATAGTGCTAACTGGGATTGGGTTGTAATGGAGGCTGATCTCACTGTGGCACAATAGGTGTGGTGTGTCATCAGGTAATGCATTCTTGCTACCAATCTCACTGCCACACACATGGCCTTGATGGTGGGGTGTGAGCAGCAGCTCCTCGCCATTGCTACTGCCTGCAAGATCCTGGAACATTTGCTTTACCAGAATTTGTGCATTGGCTGCAAATCACACGCAACACTAGACTTTGCACCACAATAAATAAGGCTAGGACACTAGGAACTTCCCCACCCTCCCTCTTCCTCAAATTTATTAGCAGGTAGTCATAGGAATTCCACTGACTCAACAGTGTGACTGATACTTGGTTGTGGTGACAGGCTTGCAATCTCGACTACTGCCATTCGCGGGGAAGCAGCCCCAGCAAACCAATTTCTGCTATTCGCTTGTACAAAGCTCCCACCAAACCAAGCACCAATGCCAAAACAACTTATCTATGGTGATGAGTTTAATAATGGTTCTGTATAAATGGACAATCTGTAATTGATGAGCTCAAATCTCCAACAAACCTTTCCTTTGTGGGACTTGCCAATTCCAAGCCTGAAAGTAACAACGAAAGAATGACATTGTGGTCTGGTTGTTGTTGTTGTAGCCCGTCCTCCATTCGTAAATACAGTATAACCCGTTTAAGCGCAAATCGGATAAGCGAAAAACCCGTTTATCTGCAAACAATTTGCTATGTACCGAATTAATGCATACAGTACAAACTCTCTTAACCGATTCCTGATAAGCACAATTCCTAATAAGAGCAAAGGATATCGTTGGCAAATTACTATTGCGCTTAAGCGGGTTACACTGTAGTCTGGTTTACAGCTTTAGTGCCGTTGTTCGAGGCAAATATTGAGAAATCGCGCCGTTTCTCTGGGCTTGTGGTCTGGTTTACACTATATCAGACAGAAATTGTACAGGATAGCATTGCACCATCAGAATGAAAGCATATGGGTTACTTCTTTTCCCACTGCTTAAGATATGCTCCACAGATGATGAGAGTTCAACACCAGACAAGAGTCACTTGAATAATTAGACTTTGTTCTCTCTGAATATCAAATGCTTGATTGAGGTCAACTCACTGTCATGCAGCCCGCTCCACACTGATAGCTATTGTAGTGGAGTTATTTTGACTCAAAAACAATTGCAAAGCGTGCCAGATAGCGAGGCATAATGTAACCAAAAGGCATATTGGTCATAAAAAGCACTCTGCTCTGCTGGCCGTCCGTTACAGTGGAAACTAGGCGTGAAACAACACATCCCATCAGGTCAAAACGGTAGAGAAGAGCTTTAAACGAATTAACAAATACAGTCCAATCTGCATTTAAGGATTACCACCATATACCTGGCAGTGTGGCAAACGTTTGATAAAACTCGTCAGCCATGAAAAAACGACAGCAACAGGCGTTTTTGCCTAGATTGAGTCCCAGAAAAGGTTTGCAAAAGTTTGATTTGATCTAACAGATTTAGAAAATTAGCCAACAGTGAAACAACGACATCTACAGGTACTTGGTCTCCATTTTCAACCATAAACAGATAGTAAGAAACTACAATGATGTTTCATGAAACACTTTACCTGTCTTAAGAAGTCACAAATCTTAGAAGATCATGTTTCGTTGGTCCTTAAGATAAGGTGGAACTTTATTAAGACCTGCCAATGCTATGAAACACAGGTTTGCTTCTGAGTGTAATCAACCTTGGCTTTTGAAGGCAATCTTTGAATAAGAAAACTCTCTTATCAATCAATGTGATATTTTAACCGGATGTAGGCAAATGTCCCGTATTTCGAATGCCGTTCAGATAACCTTGTACGGCTAGGTAGCCAGCGATTAGTAACACAATGTTGTCACGGAAATAGAAAAATTGCTTAGCATACACAAGATCACTTACTTTGGTAATCCTCGGTTTAGTCCTTCCAGCATGACACAAGCCTTGCACAGTGGCTGTGATGATATGTATCCACATTTAGTGCAGTTGCCTTCAAAGCAGAAAGAAAGAAATGCAATTATAAGGAAGACAACTATACAAGCTCATCTTCACAGAAACACTCTTGAAGGGGGTAGGTTACTTTCACAACATTACACAAATAATATACAGTGTAACCCCGTTAATATCACCTCGGTTAATATCACTTCAGTTTGAGAACCAAGCTGTGTCAAAATCAACTATTTGTACCCGCTTAATATCACGACCCGCTTATTATCACGATTTTTGGCTGGAAAACAATAGTGATATTAACGAGGTTTCACTGTACCAGATATCCAGGTAACAAGAAAGTATGTACTGAATTGGAAAATCTAATTGAGGAAACAGACAACTGCATAACATTCTCGAGGAAAAACTGTTGGATTGAAATATCTGGCATGCATTGTCCTTTACTTGTTTTGAATGTTACATATAGATAAGTCTATTCGTACACTTAACATTGCAAATTTATTAAAATGTTAACGTATTCATCAAATTGTAAACACACTTTATTCTTTTAGCTCCGATTTATTGTAGAGATTTCTTACAGCATAATGTAGTGCCAGACGTTTCCCATTTAGGTCACATGATTTACTGATTTATATATTTATTGAGACTTCAGTTGAATGCTAGGATAAATAAAACTGAAGACGATGATACGACTACGGCTTGGACACGACTTGGACAGGGTATTGCCCTGAACATATTACATCTTATTTTAGTTAAAGTATGGCAAGTTGTATTTTTGTAGCGGTTCACTAGTGTGACACTTTCTTTTATCATTGTAGCATAGCCTTTTATGGTATATATCCCAATTGTAAATCTTTATAACTGTACCGTAACAATTATACCCCCTAATTTAGAACTTTCTTTATGGCACCAACCTCGTCATTCTGTAAAACACGCCCCTGTTGGCAACTGAGCGCTACTTAGCTCTCAGTTGAATACGAGTTTAAACAAATAAATTGATTGATTGATTGAAGGGTTTACTATTTGTAAGTACAGTCAAACTTGTATTAGCGGCCACCTCCATAGAGCAGCCACCTGTGTATGAAGGCCACTTTTCAGAACCCCAAAATGACACCTTCTAGAGAAATCAACCTGGAAAGATAGGCCACCTGTCTATAAAGATTATTTTTCCCACGTCCCAGAGGTGACCGTTATGGACAGGTTTCACTGTAATGTATGTTCCCATTGTAACAACTGTACTGTCTGGCATCTACTACTCCAAATCTGGGCAGATGATAGAATTTTAAGAATCCCTCAATCCGTTCGGCGATCGATGTAAATTAACTAATTAGACCTTAACAATGAGTCTTTGTTTATTAGTACTAATGCTTCATTGTTTGAGCAATCTTATTGCTTCACAATGCCATTGTTTACCAATTAATGCTGCGTCTGTTGGCAGTCAGGTTCACGAGGCACAAGGAAAGCAAATCAACAAAACATAAGGAAGCCATAAACCCTTGAAGTAGGAACCGATTAGAAAACAAAAGGTTGTAGTCTCGATGCCTCAAATATTGTTATCGCTTGTTTTGAGGGCATCCTTCTTAACCCTTGTCCTGCTATTGACGTGTATAAACGTTTTCGAAGCAAGTCAAAAGTAGCAACACATAACCAATCAGATAGTTAGTCCTTAGCAAGCAACCAATCAGCAATTGGTGAAGCGACTACAAGTTTTCATTTAAATAGGCATAGTGTCAAAGTCTATAGACAGCCTGCTGCATCACACATCAGAGAAATACAAGCCAACATTTTCGTAGGGGAGTATGCCCCAGATCCCTTAAGAAGGATGCCCCCAAAACAAGCGATAACATTATTTGAGAAAAAGAGCCTACAACCATTTGTTTACTACTTTGCTTGAAAGAAGTTGCTCTTAGAAAGTATTAAACTGGAAGGAAATCATGTGTATGTCTAATGGTACGATGGTCCAAGAAAATTTTGGTTGGGAACATTTGATGGCAGGCGCTAATATAATGATGAGATGTAGCTGCCAAAACAATTTGCTCCATCTCCTACCTTGTGTTGGCATCTTGACTTCCGTCTTGATGGACAGGCTTTCTCCTGAATGAATGATGTCTATCGAAAGAGGCAAACAGACAATACCTTACTACTTCAATGCCAAAATGCCCTGCCTATTCTGGTCCACAAGCTACAACGAGCAATACTAAAAGTCTCATCCAAGATCGACTTCATCATTTTCATCAACCAACACATTTACTGCATGGTATAATTCATCATGTTCTATAGGGCCTTTGAAATGAAAGTATCGGAGAGAAGACACAGAAAATATCTCAGTCAGAAAAGAACAAGAAAGCACGGTGGTTTAAGAGAAACGTAAGCTAGCAATGAAGTAAGTGAACAATAAACCATCGGCAACTTACAAAATGCCTGATAAATCAATTCATTGATTTGGCGCTTATCCAGGTCATGTGTACATTTAAATATATATTTCTGATAACCGGACTGTAATGAGTTTTATAACTTTACAATAGCTTTCATAGCATTATGGAAATCAGAATATAATTACTAAGGCCTGAAGTGTGGCCCGCTGACAGCAATGTTATTTGACAGTTGAAAAAACACAACTGACCGAATCAATTCGTAATGAGGAGATCACGTCCACTTAGAAGCAGGATAAGAAGATAACATATAATTCAAAGAAATGATGATGCAAGCTACCTATAATTGCTCTCGGTCGGATTGCCTCCAAGTCTTTCAAGTATGTCCGTGCATGGCCCCTAAAATAGCAAAAACAACGTTGCCATAAAATTCTGAAAGAAATACTTCAAATTTGAATTTATGATCACTTCCATAAATAAGCCACTTGGTTATCGAGTGCTCTATGTTGAAATTCCTGATAAATCAATTCATTGATCTGGTGCTTATCCAGGTCATGCGTACATTTAAATATATGTTTCTGATAACCGGACCGTAATGAGTTTATCGTTGCAGTAAGGAACACTCTATAAGTAAGGCAAAGAACAGATTGGATATTGTACAAAGATAAATGTTATTTAATGACTATTTATTCACTTCCGTATAAGGAACATCTTACTTTACGTCCTATGTATACTTGGCATTATAAGAGCCACTAGATCTATGGAAATGCTAAATAAACCGTTATTATTACTAATTATTATAAAGGGCATGAAATGCAAATTACAATCAGAATGAAAATTCCAGTAGTTTACCCTACACATGAATTAAATAATAAAAATAATTTTGGCAAAGGCATTTCGTAAAGTTGTAAATAGATAGAATTTTATTTCTGACATATAAACAAATGAATACAGGGTGAATAAGACTATTACAGGCAGCAAACTTACAATATGTAAGCACATGATCACCTTAGCATTTGTTTCTTGATGTCAAATGATGTAAATGTCAGATGCTGAACGAGTTACTAACGATAGCGAATTGTTGAAGGCTCAAATCGCAAATATTGATTTGTGTCTCTCAGTTCTACAAAGTGGATGCTCGATTCTTCTACAAGAAGTACAGCCAAACCTGTATTAGCGGCCACCTCTATAGAGCAGCCACATGTGTATAGAGGCCACTCTTGATAACCCCAAAATGATACTTTCTATAGAAATTAGCCTGGACAGAAAGGCCACCTGTCTATAAAGGCCATTTTTCTCAGGCCCCAGAGGTGACCGTTATAGACAGGCTTCACTGTATGCATGAATCAAGAATTAATGCAAGTGTCTATTTGCTGTTAACTACTTGCTTGGGTCCAGCATGAATGCACAAGGATCATAAAGGTGGCATTAGGGATAACGCAGTTTCATATTCTTACTACAGTCAAACCTGTATAGTGGCCACCTCTATAGAGCAGCCACCTGTGTATAAAGGCCACTCTTCATAACCCCAAAATGACATTTCTATAGAAATCAACCTTGACAGAAAGGCTATCTGTCTATAAAGGTCATTTTCTCAGGTCCAAGAGGTGACCATTATAGACAGGTTTCACTGTAATATTCACCACTTTGCATTGAAACAGCAAAATGGCAAGAACACTGAACAGCCTGTTCCAGGACAATAATATCACTATGGTTTTCTAGCCACACATAGTGAGAAGTAATATTAAGCGGGTTAAGATAGTTGCTTCACAGAGCCTGGTTCTAAACGCCACAACCAGGTATTGGTAAACCTCCCTTCTGTGTAGTCTATATAACCCTGTAAAGCTTTCTCTATGGCTGCTCTATAGAGGTGACCGCTAATACAGGCTTAACTGTACATAATGCTTTACATTGTTACCTGTAAGCATTGGGTGAGTAAATGCATTCTGTTGAAAAGTAGTCCAATTTCTTGAAATAAGCGTACCTGCATATATGACACAGATATCAATGAGCAACGCAAAAACTAGCATAGGTTTAGGATTTCAAGGAAATGGCCAACATGGCAGACATACTGCAAAATATCGCTACTCAATCATAAATATACAACATTCAGCAAAGAACAAATGCCGTGCTTGAAATTGGTATCCTCAAATACCAGTGACAGAGGCACAAGAAAAATACGCAGTAAATGCAAGTCATATTTTGATTGCATACAGAATTGGTTTTTAATCTGTGCTGCTCCTTCGCCAGCTCAAAACATATCAAATCTCCATCTGTATAGGCCTATACACGTGATGGCTAGGACAGACCTTAGTCTTACTATCACACCATAGCCACGGTTGCTAACAGTAAATCAAAACAACACAGGACCAAACCAGAACTCACATCACAATTTCCTTCTCGTATGTATACTTAAATGGCTTGCAGCGCGGGATACAGCCTTCAGAGCCCTGCCCAAGAAACAAAAAAATTCTGCAAAACTCAAATAGTAATTGGGAACAACAATTGCATCTGCTGTAATACAACAACAGTGGCCCTTCATTACTGCCTTCATTAAAGGACTAAAATGTGCGCCTCTTAAAAAACGATATGATTTCGTAGTAGACTTGACATGTAGTCTAGCCTAGACTGAACAGTAGTCTCGATTCGAGAATATGATGCCTTGGATGTACAACAATACAGGGGAAGGTTACCAGAACAGACATTCCTGCAGGTGTTGTAGAAAACTATTTGTTGTAGATCATAGAATTGTTTGATTGTAGAAAGCTAGGTCAAGTGTTTTGCATAGGTTCAATCCCTCTATGAATGTAAAAATGTTACAGTTTTATTTTTATAATCTGTTCAAATAAAGATACATACAATGTGCAAAAACCATGTGAAAGAGGAAGCACCATCAAAAACCATGTGAAATAACAAGTACCATTTAAAGAAGCAAGTGAAGTTAAAAAATAAAATAGAAATCAAGAAGGGGCACCTCTCACATGGTTTTCAGTGAACTTTTCACAAGATTTTAACGAGTTTGCACGGTTAAAGTTTTCAGATTTTTCACACAAATTTTTATTTGGATTTCACACAGTTCCAATCCATAGTGTTATGACAGGAGGATAGTCTCCACTTTAAAAAAATGTCCAATATGATTGTAGAGGATTCTCCCCGTTATTGGAAGCAGATGGTCTAGTCATAATATCAGTTACTACAAGATAAATGACAATTCCTGCTGGATTACGAGATATCAAGCACTACACACTATATGTGATGTCACCGATGTGACAGATGACAAGCAAATCAATTGACGTACCGTTGTTATAGCGGTACATCTCCGTAATCTGGCAACATCTCCTCGTAACACTGTAACAAGTTGAGAAATAATCAACAATAAAGTATCGCAACAACTGTTTTAGTACCGTACATCATTACGTAGATAGATAGATATTTATTTTGATCATGAACAGTACAGCAGAGTATTTTTTAATGTGGTTATACGAAATCTAAGCAAAGTTAAACTCACACCATTTGTGCGGCAGCATCTGAGATAGGGAGCCTGGGCCTTAGTCTCAGAGATCACTGGTAACTAGAGTCGCACGTCAGAAGAGATGCGCGCATCATCTAGATCAAGTCCTGCACAGCACTTCCATTCCAGCTTCGGCCTGACTCCTGCTAGTCACTGCTATTCGCTCGCGATACCATTAGCCACTCATCTTGCTTATCAATCAGAGCATCAATCAATCAGAGTATTTTTTACAATTAAGCCTTGTCCTGCTATTGACGTGTATACACGTTTTTGAAACAAATCAAAAGTAGTAACATATAACCAATCAGATAGTTAGTCCCTAGAGATCAACCAATCAGCAATCGATAAAGCGACTTCAAGTCTTCATTTAACTAGTTTTATGAGCAGGACAAGAGTTAATACATGAGTTAACTAAAAAGAAAAAGTACATGATCAAGGTCATCCCGTAAGCAATAACAGCTTGTTTATTTGGGAGACCGTATACAGATTACATCATTAACATTTAATTGAAATAAAATAGCAAGAAGAGAGAAATGGAAGAGAATTGAAAATTATCAGAAAAAATATTGAGGATCAGGAGAGAAAAGAAGAAACAATTACCATATAGTAGGGCTTCAACTTCTGTAGACATTGCCAACAGCCCACTGTCAACATCCAAACTTCTATATTTTATTTAATAAAATGATAACTACTGATGCAGTCGAACTTGCTCAATTTACCATCGCTTAATATAATCAGCCCTGTGTAAAATAGCCTGGTGGCTAATCAGGCTCCGAATAAATGATGATGAATGATGATGAATGATGATGATGATGATGATGATGATGATGATGATGATGATGATGATGATGATGATGATGATACCATAAAGCCAATTCCCAATTGTTGTTGATCGCTGTATTTTCGTATAATAACCTTGCTTTATATTCTCTCAGATAACATCCCATGTCATTTACTGTCCCGTTACTGTTTCTCAGACTTTGTGTGTAACTTGCATTTAGTTCCACTTATAAGATGCCTTACAATGTATGTAAACCTTACCAAACATTTCACATTGCCGAACCCATACACCTTGATTTTTTTGGACGACTAGAGTTAGTGGCTCATTGTGTTGCTGTTGAAACTAATGCTGATACCCATAAACCGTTGTTAACCCTTGCTAACAAAACTAGTTAAATGAAGACTTGAAGTCGCTTTATCGATTGCTGATTGGTTGATCGCTAGAGACTAACTATGTGATTGGTAATATGTTGCTACTTTTGAATTGTTTCGAAACGTGTTTACACGTCAATAGCAGGACAAGGGTTAACTGACCTGATGTTAAAAGAATGGAAATTGTAGTCTTTATTTTTTTTCTTCGGACGGTCGTGTTCGACGGAACAACCATTTCTGTTCTTTACAATACATGCATCTACACACACTTTCCCAAACTACCATTACGTACAGATGGCAATGGTACATCAGTAAACAAACAGTCAGTAGTAAACATGTCACGATAAGTGCACAATCTTTATTTAGTCCCATTAATACCCTCCTTTGCATTATAACCCACGTTTGGTCTGCACAAAGGGCAGGTATTAAACAAGTTCGACTACACTGCAGTACACAAACCATTCATGATTACTGTCTCTGCAATGTCATCCGCATTGTGTCCTGAAGATGCAAATCAAACTCACAATTAGCAATCACAATTAACCAGCTACGGAATCAAAGAGTATGATCTTAACAGAAGCTAACCCATATGAACAATGCAGATAGATTTAGTTATCTTAATTTTGCGTTCTAACCCTTGCCCTGCTATTGATGGGTATACACGTTTTGAAGCAGGTCAAAAGTAGCAACACATAACCAATCAGATAGTTGGTCCATAGCAAGCAACCAATCAGCAATTGGTGAAGCGACTTCAAGTCTTCGTTTAAATAATTTTACCAGCAGAACAGGGGCTAATTAGAAAATAGTAATGTAAGGTCAAGTACTTGGCTTTCATTCAACTATCATATTATTCGATTGTTGTGAGTTGATTTCACTACATAGATCGAAGCATTCGATTTCATTTCCAACAACGTTTCCGAGTTGATTTGCATCAACTCAAATAATTACAAAATTAAAATTAACAACGAGTGATTATTCTAGCAATTGAACAATGTCAATTTCTCGTGCAATCTGTGAAGCTGAAGATTCTGACCAAGCTAACGTCAGTTGCAGTAATCAGCAATTAGCATCATACCTGTTACGATTTTATTAGCGCCAATCAGGTAAGCTCCTCTGTCTAATGCCTGCCGTCGAAAGACTCCACAGAATGTACCTTCAAAAACAAAGGAAAAGTCATCCTATAAAACAAAAACACATCTAAGGACTCATTATAAAAATACTTCTTATTACATAGTCAATTAATAACAAGCTAAGGTAGGACAGACGCAAAGGAGACATAAAAACGCTGCCGCAGTGGTGCCGAGGAACTCGTAAACCAGAGTTTCCTGCTGCTACACACATTGGCAGAGAGTGCACAGCTTTTTTTTGCTCGCAGCAGGTTTGCTTGAGGAATAGATCTATGTAATCTCTTGGTGATAGAGTCTGGGCATTCTGATTTATCTTTTGAGGATTCCGATGTCGTCCTTGATCTACTAGAGGAAAAAGAAGACTTTCAGGCAACAGTCCAATTAGAAATCGAAGTGGTAAGCTGAATTGCACAGTGCCGAATTGTTGACCAGGTTGCAGTGAAATGGTTTTTGGTAGCCTTGCAAACGTATGAAGGCTGTGAACCTCTGAGCTGAAGCATGGCAGCAAATCTCTGTTTTGTTTCGAGCTTCGTTTCAGTTGACTTAGCAATGCTCTTTCAGCATCTCAAAATTGTTTTGAAGACCTACAATTGGCAACGAGTTCAAGAATGCCAAGCTGTCTCTTAATGGAAATGACGAGGTTCATAGATTATTGTCTAAACTTTGGTGAGGAAGGGCAGGACAAGCTCAATGGTCCTGCCTAGTAGCATAAATGGTAGCCGGACAAGCGCCCTGGGTGTGCACTGCTGACAAAGAAGAAGTCTGAACTGTTAAAACTTTTGGCTTCAACTGGTGGTGCTGAACATTTTTACGCTGGATATTACGGCTATATTTTCAGCTCGAACCTCAACGCATTTCCCACAGCTGTCCAATAAAGCTGGGGTTGCACTGTCTCTGACATTGGCAACTAGGTTGCATTGCTTCTTCAAGGAGGCCCCCCTGCTAACCTATCGAATGTGGTTGGAACCATCACAGCCGCCTGGTATGTTGAAGAAGGAAGGGTTTGGTCTCCAGCACCTTGGAGGTTATGTCTTCTTCAAAACACACAAAACAATGAAAAAGCAAACTTGCTCGACGATTCCAACAACTATCAACTGTTAGGAATTTTGTAAGCAACAAAACACGCCGGCACTCAGGCAAATGAAGAACAGCATTTAGTTGACTGTCCTGATAGAGGAAGCCTGTTGCACATCAAGACAGACGTGCAACATACATTTTAAGAAATTGAGATGACCTTTCAAAAGTTGTATAGTCAAAACAGATTCATGTCTACGCCTGGACAGATACAGAAAGATTACTGTGCAAGCAGATATTGGTATCTTGTGTGAGTCATCCTCTTCAGAATTCGACAAAAGATCAGCAACATAAAGGTCTCATTCTGCTCCTCTCCACCACATCTCCAATAAAACAGATTGTCCCGGCAGTGAGCGTGTGTACCTTGATTGTATGTGACAGGAGAGAAGTGAGTCAAAAGAGTTGTACCTTTGTGTCCGTGCAATCTCCCCCATCATGTTATCTGTTGACTATGCTTATTATCATGGCCACATTCCACTGTGAGTGTTGGCGAGAAGAAGCTGTTGTCAGCCTTCGTATAGTACTAGAGTTAACTCAAGTCTTGAAGTCAAAGGACATGACATTGGCTCTGTGGCACCAGCATAACGAGGAACTTGTTCTGTTGGACTTGTTTACCTTTTCAAAAACACTTTCTAAAAAGTGGGCAACGACCACATAAACATACATGGCTTCTTGTCCTACTGTATAAAAGCACAAAAAATCTAAAACTCATTTGAAAGCTTAAAAAAATTCAAGACATTTGATTGTGTAGACTGTGTCGATGTGCTGCTTTCTTGCGCCAAGTAACAAGAGATTAAGAGATCAGACACAACATGATGGTAAGGTAGAATAAGACAATTCTGAAAACAATCCCGTTGGCAGTAATGTATCTTGGCAAACTAGAATTAGGACGTGATGAATCAGAAGCATCTTTCAACAAGGGAAATTACAGGGAGCTGTTAGAGTGCTTTTCTAAGCTCGACTAGGACACATCCATGGACTGATAGATGCATGAGGACGGATTGACTGGAGAGACGGACCTGCAAGGAACCAAGATGAACAGACGATGACAGATTGACCAGAGACCGACGTACAAGGAACCAACAGGAAACAGACATATTGCGAACTATCACAGTGTTTTATTACAACATAGAACAATGAACAATATATCCACACGGGACAAAGCGGTAAGTGAGAAATGAATACAAAACTGGTTTCAGAAATACAATGGAGCCAGCATACGTTCTATCAGCATTCGGCATGGACGACGAATTTGCATCAGCTGCTCAAAGATTGTTTGCCCACGACAGGAAGCGCTTTGCTGCGACAGTTGTGGTCTAAGGCAGCATTGTACTTGTGATCCAGGCGTTACAAGAGAGTTGTACCTATGCACGGTGAGAGAGGAGATGAACATCGACTGGCAATGTCTTATTTATGAACTTTCTGACCCTGTAGGTGAAAGTACGCGCAACAGTTCACCAAGCAACCTGCCCAGTGTCGCAGAAGTAGCATTTCAACAATCTTTGTAACGCTATACATTGTCCGATGCCTTCCTTCAATTTTCTTCGCCATCTGCTGATGCCTCATTTCATGCACCTCCAGTGATTGAGGAATCGTCCTTTCAAAACGAATCACCTCAATACTGGCTGTCTGCAGCAGAACCCCTAGATGCCCGGTATACTGTCGTTCCAGGTGGCATCCTACTTTGAAAAGATTTCCTGACAGACACTAACGGCTTCATGTACACCTTTAAAACGACCAGGCCCAACGGTAACTGGCTTTGGACCTGCAGCGTTTGAAGCAAGGCATTGTGGTGCAAGGCAACAGTCAGTGAGGAGCTAAACACCTTTACTGCTGGTAGCCAACAGCACATCTATGCAGGGAAACTTGGTGCCACAATTGCCACCGTGATTCCAGCTGAAATCAAGAGGACCGCAGCGAAAGAAATATTTACTTCAGCGGCAGAGGTCGTTAATAGGGTCATGCTCCAGCAGGACCTTCAGCATAACAATCAACCGCTGGAAGGTATGCGAAAGCTGACCGATCTTGCATGTGCTGCCAACCGCCATCGGCAAAAAGATCGCAACGAATAGCAACGTGATCTTCAATTTGACATCAGCAAAGAACACATTCCACAAGGGATTCTGCAGGAGGATGTGACCGTTGACGACAAAAGGCATCTTCTGTTAGCCACAGATTAGATGGTCACACTTCTGGAATGTTCTAAGACATGGTATATTGACGGAATGTCTATGGTCGTCAAAGAAACATCCCAGCAATTGCTCAGCTTCCATTCGTTCGTCCGCAGCATTGATAATATGAAGCAAGTGCCCTTGCTGCTCGTGTTAATGTCATCGTGAAGGAAGAAAGATTACAAGAAGGTGATTAAAAAGGTGAAGCAGATCACGGCTCCACAGTATATCAAGGAGATAGTGATCGGTTTTGAAAGTGCAATGTGGAAAGCAATTCCAACAGTTCCCCAAGTGTCAAGATTCGTGGTTGCGCATTTCACTGGAGCCAATGCATTTGGCGCAAGATACAGAAGAAGGGCTTGGCACCTGCATATTGCAACAGCAGTGGCACCCACAAGCTATGCAGGCAGCTGCTGGCTCTGCAGTATCTGCCTCACGAACATATTGTTTCCACTGTCAAAAAGCTTGAACAAAAAACGCAGACAAATTCACTGCAAGAACTGATGTGCTACGTGCAAAGACAGTGGATCGGCGGTGATTTCTGGGTACCTAGAATGTGGAGCGTCTTTCACCAGGTCATCCTAACCAGTAACAATGTGGGAGGATGGCATGGTGCGTTAAATCGCCATGCACAGCGCAGCAACATTTTGCTCTACCTTCTTGTGACACTTCTACACAAGCAAGCAGACCACGTTAGCCTGCAAGTCTGTTTGGTATCAGAAAACAAGTTGCACCTAAGACAATGCCGACAATACTGTCAGCTGCAAGCAAAGATATACACCATCTGCGACATGTACATCGAAGGAGATCTGAGTGCAAAGCGAATGATCAAGAAATGCTCACTTCTTGTGCCTCACAAATTCCTAACTGCCCCTCGCTTCCGTCGCTTTAATGTGACGTACTGGCTTTTCTTAAGCCACCAAATACAGCAAAGAAATAACTTGTTGTCGACTGACTCATCTTTTTCGTGTCTGCTACTGGTTATTATAATTTGCCTACCTTACCAGCGTGTTGGGTTATTTTTCTAATATGTACATTATGCTCCATGCACAGCCAAATTTACTTTAATTGGAAGCTAAGTATATTATCGGAATCATGTGATGAAGATAAGACAATTTTTAATATTAAAGACTTAAATATTATTCAATGAGAACTTTGCAATTACAAACATAATGTCGTAATTGGTTTCCGAATAATAATATCCGATTATCCAAGTTATCTCATAGAGCAATATCCAGTTTTTAATCAAGTTGTGACAATGTTCCTGTTTCTTTGGATTCCAATTAACTTGATTTGTTTACCAAGCTATCAATATAGCTAAAATGACTAGTTGTTACATCTCATACAATGTGTGAATCTATCGTTTATTGTTCGATGTTGTAATAATCAGACATGACACCCACCTGTGGCACATGTTATAACGCCTGAATGTTATCAAACTGTCCCTCACTATTTGGATTTTGCAGATAAAATGTTATTCCAAGCCGGGAATCCTCAAAGTTGTACAAGATTTGGTGTGAGCACAAGCTGAAACATTCAGTTAGTGAGCAGATTAAGCAGTAACATTGCAAGGCATTGGGGTGTCAAATATCACTTTCCTGATGTACGGTTCCCATTTAAATCACCACCGGCAGGCAGACAGAACAATGTGTCACTTTTTAACTCAGTATCAGAGCCGTCATCTTTTGCGCTTGTGCAGAAGGTTCACTCTTCATTTGTGAAAATAGTTGTAACCAATGAGCATTTAGTTCTTTTACTTGTACTCCGTTGCCCCATTAGAGCTAAGATAGCTCTACGAGGGAGTAATAGATTCAGGATAAGATCAGTATTTCGGAAGAGGAAAGAGTATGGGCAATACAATAACCTTTTAAGAGAACTCAGTAAGAACGACAGGGAATATTTATTCCGTATCGCATTCGGTCATTCTGCCATTGCACCACCCATTGTCAAAAAGGATCATCGCCTACTTCCACGAGAAGAGTCAGACTTCATCCTAAGCAAAATTCGTCCCGAAGCAAGAAAGATGAAGTCGCAAACCCTGTAATTTGTTATCTTATTTTTCTTCCTGTGCACCTATGCCCTCAGAGCAATCGGATTACGCCAAAGAATTGTTGGGATGCTGCATCAATTACTCACAGCCGCCCACATCACACAAAAATTCTATTTGTCGCCTTCACATTTCCAAAACACCATCGTCATCACTGTTTATAATTCTAGAAACAAAGTCTTCATTATTCCTTATTCCACCAATCTGACTTACGGCTAGAACCTGCAAGCATCCATTATCATACATCAGTCAAATCGCAAACCTGCACATTTGTTTGGTTGCACATCGATCAAGTTAAGACACCACTAGAAGTCCCAACCTCGTCATCTCTAGTTCACCTCTAACCTTACGGATCGCCAATTACAAAAATCTATATTTTCAATCGACTGCCTCAAGCCCACTGTTTTCCCACCTCCGTCGTCATCCTTGCCAGTCACTTCACTGTTGCAACCCTCTACTACTGCTATTACGTCATCTTCATCTGCTTCTTCAATTACGGCCACTTCGCTTGCTTTTATTCACCACCTACCTGTCTCCGTCGTATCAGATTTCCAGATTGCCATTTCACTATCTGTTATTCTACACAATGAGCTGTTGAACTGTCTAACATGAATCACCGACTCCATTGACCAATTATTATTACTATCATGCTTTAATGTAGCTGCAATTTGTTATTCTTTTACCGTAGAGTCTGCCTCTCTCCCATGGACCTATTTAGCATGCATAATTATTTGTAACCTCTTTCCTGTGTCAGTTACCCTCCTATAATTCTCTTCCTTATGTCATTGGTGCCCGAACAACAAACACATTGTTACAAAAGGAAGGCCCAAAATTCGGAGGATCTCTGCATTAGAACTATAAGCAAATTCGCAGCACTGTGCTTATGGTATTGTGTGATGCCAAATACAAACTTAAGTATGTGAGGATTGGTTCATATCGTCAAGACAATGATGCTGCTATTTTAAGTCAGTCATTGCTATTTACATCTTTGGAAGATGGGGGAATGTCATTTGATTCCTTCCATTACAGTCAACAGCATCAACCTGTCTTATACTGTTACTGGGGATGACATATTTCTATTTAAAACCTGGTTGATGGATATAGTCTGGTAGAAATTTGATCAAGGAGGAAGCTGTCTTTCAAAACAGGGTTCAAAGGGCAAAGGGGGACATTTAAGAATGCTGTTGGTATTTTAAAAGCCAGGTGGCGTATATTTCGTTGGCCAATCCATGCAGGGCACAGCAGAACAACACCTCTGACGAAAGACTGAATGCACAACCGGAACTGCACATACACCTGCTAACTGTCAAATGTAGATGACATGACACGTACAACTTCAACTATAATAAAGTACACTTCAGACTAACATGTACTTCCACGTGCTAGGGCTTGGGTCTACTTTACTGCAAAGTAATAAATAAAAATAAAACATTCATCACGGGGGTATATCCGGGATAGATCACATGTCAATCCAATACAAGCACTACCACATTTTCAAATAAATGGCAGTAAACATGTGTGCTCCATACCCCCTCCTGCAGTATGAACGGGAATACGCACATATAAACCAGATGCGGTGTAATGGGAAAGCCATTCTTCCATTCTCCCAACTTTTGCTCGCCAGCCGTTTCCCTGATGTTCCGTGATTTCAAGCAGTTATGTCGTAAGTCTTATTACAAATGACCTTGCCTACGACCATCGATTTCATGTACAGTTCTCCTGACTTAGGGCCATTTTGTGATTGCGAATTTTTCTTCCATTTATATTTACGCAGATACCAAATCAACGAGCACCTATGGACCGATCAGGTGCAAGAAGCTCGTCCAAGGCTAGAGGAGGTCGAGGTCGTTCACGCGGTCAATTTCTCTGAAAACATGGAGGACGTTCAGCTTGTTGCCATTCTCCTTCATGTAAAAAGATGGGATAAGGACAAGAAGGAGGGAGCTCTCTACAAGGAGAAAAACAGGCTTCTTAGACGGAAGAAACCCCCATATTCCAGAATGTTGTTCTTCAGGTACGACTTTCTTTCTCGTCTTACTCTGCCATAACTTATTAACCACAATTGTAGTCACTGTGCTCATTTCACAGTTCCTTCCTGATCATTCAGGGATTCAGATCCAGCAGGGACGCCGTTCTACGTCAGAGTTGAAGAGGGACAGCAGGAGATGGCTTTCTACGCCTACAACGTACAGTACATGGGGGCAAGGTTTGCCATTGTTGAACCGCTCCTCAAAAGGAAGAAAATGCATGGCTGCCAACATTTGACCTTGACGGATTCCCTCCTGCCGCTGCCACTACGGGTATATACCCTACCAACACCAGAGGTGATATCTGCCAACATCCAGGAAGGGTCTATGAGACCAATCATGTACGTGGGTCCCATAAAAATGTACAGGGTAAGGACAACACTGTAACTGCTTTAAATCACGTTCAAATTGCCTGCAAAATAAACCTTACCTTACATTGTTTCATTTCTTCTCACTTTCTCAATTGTAGGCGAGGTTATCCATGCTATGCCCTGAAATCGCCTGCTACTGCACACATGGAAACAACGTCAACTGCTGGTCTACTGGCGGCGGCATGGGAATTCAAAGACTAGGCCTGGAATGCCATGTCATAGTCGGAATGTACAGGCTACAGTTTGCGAGCGTGTCGGCGGCGGCCTTGTTCGTGCATCGGGACTGTTTGGAGATGATTCCATTTCTCTTATCATTTCCGTTATATATTGACGATCCGCAGAAACCATGAAAGAATATCTGCCGAGTAGCAGCCTTCCTTGCAACGCGCATGTTCTTCAGAACATGTAAAAACGTGACTCGTAAACAAGGCAACATCGGAACAAGAGTGTGCTGTTAATTATGTTTGCCACACATTCAATGGTCAATGATCACAATACGACTACTAATTCTGCCTTGCTCCTCAATTCCTTTCAGGCAGACACAAGGGCCCATAATGGGGTCATATTCAAGAAGGTTGTTAATGACCTCCTGCTTCGTCCAGACTTGGTCTTCCAGTGCACTGGCTGGGTGAAGCCGTCGAAAACCCGGGGAACGATGCTGCGACAGTGCCCAAGACCATGCACTTAACAAGCCTCAATCTCGTCAGTGGTGTCATTACAGAAGACGAAAAATACCATTTTCCCTTGCCAGAACGGCAGAACTTGAGGCAACACAAGGCAGCACAAGGTAGAGACGTCATGAACATCGTAAGACGAGTTGCAGAAGGGCCTCAACGTTGGAATCCTCGTGTGGAGGTGGCAGGCCAAGCACGACCTGCGGGACCGCCACAGCCTCCAATTCAAGCAGAAGAAGTGAAAGGACAGCCACCGCAAAGACGTTGCGAGTATCCTCCAGTAGTGATTGTTCGTCTTCCCGCGGAACATGATGCAGCAGGCGCTCCAGACGAAAACGAAGGAAAGGATTGCCAGGAATGGAAGGACTACCATTCCTCTCCTCCAATGCATTTTTGTGTATAAAACTATCGATCATAAACCAATGTATGGATTTATGAATTAGCTATCAAATTCTACGTACGTGTTTGATAATAAAAGAGGACAAATGCGAAATTAAGTGTTTCTTCCTGCATATATCCTACAATCGAAGTTGTATTACAGTCAAGTGCCCGGTTTATCAAAACGACCAAGCAAAACAATTGCACAGCACAAGCTGGATTTACTATGAACCCAGTGGATGATAACCAATGCCGACAAGGTAGCGTTGAGTTAATGAAAACAGCAGGTTCGCGTTTTCTATTACGCGCCACATGGCTTTATTCCATAGCGTTGGCATATATGTAGACAGTAACTGAGGTGGACAGAAGAGAAATCTGTCAATGACAAACGATTCCGTCATTCTAACATTTCGGTGATTTCTCAGGTCACATACATGAGCAACGCCTTCATTCAATCTAAATACATTATGATTCACACATTATATCCCGATATTCGATGAATGCATCCACGCTCTCTTAATCTTAATAAGATAAGCTGTAACATAGTTATTCCTTGTAACTCTGATCATCTTGGCATAGAAATCACACTGAAATCATCTGTTCCAAAGAGAGAAATCACGAAAAAATCGATGAGGATCTATAAGCATTTCAGCCCTGAAAAAGACAGCCATCAACAACAAAGACGTACAATCTGCTACAGAATTCTTAGAAAACACTCTTATGACGGCACTAGATCATCACGCGCCCCAGAAGCTCATTCTCTTTCATCATTGAAGCTCATTCTCTTTCATCTTTCATTCTTTTTTCATCATTGGTCATTCTCTTTCATCCAAATTATGCACCATGGGTAACACCAGAATTAAGATTACAATTAAAACAAAGAAATCAATTCAGGTATGCAGCGAAGGAATCTAAGAAAACAGAAGATTGGAACACGTATCATCATAAACGGAATCTAGGCAATTATCAACTACGGACAGCAAGACGCAATTACAATAAAGAACAATTTGAAACAAAGAAATCAGACAAGAAAGAGCAATGGAGAATGGTCAAGAAATTAATAACAAATAAGACACAATTGAATGGTCAAGCTGAAAGCAAAAGTGAACTGGATGAGATGAACACATTTTTTGTCACCGTTGGCAGTAAAATCCCCACAGCAGAAATGCATCGACCATGCAATACCAACATCTCTCCTTCAATTAATAAAGTTTCACTTTCTCACGCTACACATATTGATGTCATTAAAGCTGTTGGAAGACTTCCTTTTTGGGGTGCACCAGGAATTGATGATATCAATGGCCATGTTCTCAAGTCAGCCCTTCCTGCAATTTATCGTCAACTCACTGATTTAATAAACCTATCTATAGAAATTGCAACATTCCCCACTATTTTCAAGAAGGCTGTTGTGGTTCCACTTCAAAAGCTACCTGGAGAGACAGAACCTGAAAAGCACCGTTCGATATAATTATTGATACTCACTTCCAAAGTCTTTGAAAGAGTTATTTATAACCAATTGTATGAATACACGGAACATCTTTTATCTGATTCACATGATAGCTTTCGTCGAAATCGATCCACTTTAACGGGCCTTACTCACTGTCACTGATCAAGTTTTACAATCAATGGATAATGGACATATTTTCTTATTGATTCTTTTGGATTTGTCAAAAGCATTTGACAGCGTAAATCACAAATTACTTCTTCTCAAATTGCATTGCCTTGGCATTGATCAGAAAGCACTTACCTGGTTTACATCATATTTATCTCGACGCACACAAATTGTGTGAGCAAACGGAATTGAGTCTTCAGAGCTTTGTATCAAGACTGGTGTTCAACAAGGCTCAATTCTCTGACCTCTCTTATTCCTACTCTACACAAATGATCTGTCTGACTCCATTACACATGCCAACGTTATTCAATTTGCTGATGATACACAGCTTCTATACAACTATAATCCACAATCTCGCTTTGAACCTTCAGATATTACCAACAAAATACAGAATGATCTAAATAGCATTGCAAACTGGTGCAAATCTAACTGCCTGCAGTTGAATAGCAAGAAAACACAGATGCTTCCCATAGCCGAAAGACGAATTCTAAAAAACACACCTCTCCCACAGTAATTTTTCGAGAAAGAAATTATGCAACCATGTAACACAGTACGCAACCTCGGTGTTACATTTGATAATCAGATGTCTTTCAAGCCACACATTGCAAATACCATCCGCACGGCCAATGGACGCATCAGCAATCTCAGTAGACTTACAAATGACCTTCCGCCAGAAGTACTGAAAATGATTGCTGAGTCTACTATTATAAACCCCGCTTTATACTGCCTTCCTGCTTGGTCTTCTTGTTATCCGACAGACATTCAAAAATTACAGCGACGAATCTTACATTGGCCTGCAAAATTATTAACGCATCGCAAGAAGTACGATTGAATGAGAAACTTGCTTGTTGATCTTGACTGGATGATTTTTCATCAACAAATCACGTACCACACAGCCATGATGTCCCATCAAGCCAGCAATGGAAACACAAACAGATATCTAAGCGAATTTTTTCACAAAACAGATCAAACATACATCACCCGCATTGCAACTGGTACAATTTTCAAGATCTTCCCATACAATACTGATCGCGGAATAGAAAGAGAAGATTCGGTTGTTCTGGACCAACTATTTTAAACAACTTTCATCTCCTGTATGCGTTAGACAAGTATAAATTTAGCAACAAATTAAAATCAGAAATCAAATTTACCAATTTAGAACGTCAATCAAATCACAAATACGATAGATATCAAGAAACGGTTACTTCTTATTCTGTAAATAATGCTTATAGAAATGTTTCAAATGTAGGGATGCTGTTCGACAGTTTTAAAACGATTCGAATAATCGGAGGTCATTGGTTCGATTCGAATATCCTTTGTTTAGCTTGTACATAATAATAACAATGAAAAAGACAATAGAAAATGCCTCATTGTTTGTGCAACATTAACTTTCCTGCCGATGTCGTAAACATACAAACAAATGAAAATGGCGTCATTTTCGGGGCGAGAACGACAGGCTACGGCTGAGAGAAAAAATCAGCTTGTCTGCTAGCCCAGCATCAAGTCAATTTCTCTTAGCGCAAAGAATATGTCCAGCAGTACTAAACAGTCGCTCATCCAGATGCCACAGAGGACAACTGGATGGCGGAGTATCTCCTGCACAGACGGGCGAGAACAGGAAGGCCACCTGCATTGGTCTTCCAGAATACCAGAGGATCGCCACTCGCTTGCAATCTCTGGATCAAGAGCTGGATTGTTGCTGTCAGTTCCGTGGCTGGCTTTAATAGATCATCTATTTCTTCGGCGATTTTATAATAAGCTTCAGACTTCTGTTCGCAAATAATTTAATAAACAAACAGGCCGACAGAAATTAGACAAAACCAACTTATGTCCAAAGCCTGAGTTCAAAAGATTCTTCGAGGCACAGGCAAACATCCAAATTCTGTGTAGCAGTGCCACGAAATATCGAAAGCCAGGCAACGCGACGAATGAGAAGGTGCGGAACGGTGAATGTGTAAAGTGATTCATTGATTCAACATCGCCTCTTTCCTGTGTCACTTAGCCTCCTATAATTCTCATTGGTGCCCTGTACGACAAAGATATTGCTATGTAAGACCCAAAATTTAGGGGATCTCTGCATTACAACTACAAGCAATTTCATAGCACTGTGCTCATGGTATTGTGTGATGTCAAATACACGTTTATGTATGTGAGCATTGGCTTGTATAGTTGGGACAATGATGTTGCTATCCTCAGTCAGTCATCGTTATTTACATCCTTGGAAGATGGGAATGTCACTTGACAACTTCCATTTTAGTGAACAACATGGACCTGCCTTATCTTGTTGTTGGGGATAACATTTTTCCATTGAAAACCTGGTTGATGAAGCTAACTTCTGGCAGAAATTTGATCAAAGATGAAGCTGTCTTCAATTATAGACTTCCAACAGCAAGGCCGACTGTTGAGAATGATATGGGGATTTTGCAGCCAGGTGGCAATATTCTGTCAACCAGTCTAAGCAGATATGGTAACTGTTGATTTGATTGTGCAAGCAGCTGTCTGCCTCCAAGACTACCTTCCCATAACTAACAATTCCTATTATGTCCCAAGTGGATTTGTTGATTGTACAGATTCATCCAGAGAAATCCAAGATGGCGATTGGTAAAAGGCAGCAAATCTGGATGATTTTCTCCCACCGATGCAAATTGTGGATAGAAATGCAATAACAAATACAAAGACAACCCATAAGAGATTTACAGCTTAAGTCAACTCACCAGGAGGACATTTGCTTTAACAGGGACATTTGCTTTAACAGCACATGTTAGCAGCTTTGCAATTGATATGGGTTGGATGGTTTTCGATACTAGCAGCTGTAGTCATTGGTATGCCAACATAGTAATGTAAGCAAGTTGAGACCAAATAATGCAAGCATCAACTGTCAAAGAAACTTGTGGGAGTTTGGCAATGTCACAGAAATTAAGACCGTTTACTGACAGTTTACTGACTCTCACTGAAGAAGACAATTAACAGACTTTTGTTGAGAGAGAAATATCTTCACGCAAGTGCCAACAAACATAAACAAAGACGTGTTTGAGTTTCATTGAATGCATATGATTCAAAAATGTTCGTTAAACGAAGCATGTAATAAAGTAGCTTGCTTAATTATATATTGTAAAATGAATTGGTATTGCTAACATTCATTGTAACATAGCATTTTGGATTCTGGCAATTTGATTGGCTAAAGGATATGACGATAGAACTCGATATCGTACGGCAACTTGCTTTTATCAGTAGAAGCAAAAATACGAAACACTCAACGAACTGCATGATACAAATATATAAAGGCACAAATTTGTATCGCTATGTGACGAAACACAAACAGTTGCGGTGTTTACATTATACAGCAATTAGTTCTCTAATCTTTCGCTACAGACTGGACTGCAACTCGAATCCAACAGGCAATTGAGTCGATGGAAAACCAAACCCTGGACAAGATTCTGCAGCACTTCTATGCAGGTATTAAAAACCTCGAGGGAAAAGACTATAGCAAGTCGACACTCATATCTTTTAGACATGGCACGCAACAAGACCATAAAACTCTCTACGGATTCGTCCTTCGCCAGCTAAAATCATATTCTAATTGCAAAGATAAAGCTTCATAAAAAAACAGGACAAGGAAATTGTTAGTCATAAGTCTCCACTTGAAATTGAGGACCTTTCCAAATTGAAAAGATCATCTATATTGAGTCTTGATGGTCCAACAATATTGTAGCAAAATGTATGGTTCCATACTAAATTGCTGCATTGGTGTAGAAAAGGACGTGAAGGACTGCATGCCTTGACAAAGAACAATTTTACGTTTGCAACCGAAAAATAACTCTTGGAATGTGCAACAATGAGCCATCCAGAAGTAACAAACAATCACCAAGGGGGAATTCATGACCATGAGTCCTTTGAAAGTCCTTTGGCAGAATGTAGAGAAGCAAAGGCAGGAAGGACAGATAGACAGTTTAAGTTGTACTTGACAAAACTGAACCCAACTTGCGACAAATTGTTCTAATATCCCAAACGAAATTGGTCACCAGCCAATACAATATGGTACAGCAAAACCTGTCTAAAACGGTCACCTTTGGGACCTGAGAAAAATGACCTTTCCAGATAAGTGACCTTTCTGTCCAGGTTGATTTCTATAGAAAGTGTCATTTTGGGATAATGAAGAGTGGCGTTTACACACAGGTGGCTGCTCTGTAGAGGTGACCGCTATTACAAGTTTGAATGTATGAGAATAGATCTCTAGGAATAAATAAAATGAGCGGCCTTATGAAAACACTGAGCAAGGAAGCAGACCTTTCTCAGGTGTACACGATTCAGTGTGTCAGGGCCACGTCAATCACTTTGTGGTCCAATGCTGGCCTGAGTTCAAGGCACATCATGTCCATATCAAGACACCAAAGTAAAACCTTTTACGCAAATTACAATCGAAGACCATCCTCTGAACCACTCAAATTTTGCAGTGATGTTCTATCAAATGCCCTTGAAAGTAGAGATGGGACGAACTTCGTAAAAAAATCGGTTTTCCCGAAATTCGATGCAAAAAATCGAAACCGAATTCGAAACCGAAACCGGTAAAACAAAACAAGAAATCGATTTTCAATATTTTGGTTTGAATGGATTTGGCGTTGACAGAATCCATTATTTCGTAGCTTTTGTTTATTCAATACAATTACTAATGCGATTTGTTTGGTGGGGAGACCGGATTAGTAGTAGCTGTTTCCTGAGATTTGTAAACATTGCTGTTAATAGCGTGAATCATTGTTTCCTTCCGATTGCAAACAAAGTCGTGAAATTGACTATTTTTGGATGCGTCTTTTTTACATGCATTTGTCAGTTTTCAGAGGAAATGATTTTGCGTAATTTGTCTCAAAATAGCCTTGACACTTTGAAGTCTGAATAGTCTATTGCTAGTGATATTAGTCTTGTAATTGTAGCTGCTTAAAAGATAGGGTTTATGGGTGGGAGTAGCATCAATCTGCGACTCTGAGCTCTGACGATTGTCTCGAAACTGATCACTGAATTATTCATCCTTTGCGATGGGGAAGTCAAGCTTGTTGTGGGAGTACTACGATGATG
>OFHS01000392.1:0-44853 GCA_900245855.1 Calvadosia cruxmelitensis
ATAGAAATCTGTGTTTCAGCGATATGCAAAGTGATGCTTCAAATATTTTCTAAATTTCCTTAGAATTTAATAGAAATAATGTTAAACGATAAAAAATAATACGCACCGCTCTCTGTGAAGATTCAACACTTCTCCTCTCCGCCCTCTGCTGTCTGCAAGCCGCAGACTGCTCTAGGGCCGGGGTGGTTGGCATAGGGCGATCGGTTTCCCCTACAGCATACGACGAAACATCGAAAATTGTGGGAATTGCTTCAGATTTGAGATTAGAAGTGACATGCCTGGTGAACCGTCCGCTTTCGCTATCCAATACCATTTTGGTCTCATAGTCATCTGTGGTGAAATGACTGCTGCAAACTCGTGCACCGTCGTGTGTTGGTGTGTCAACGCGTTTCATCCGAGCGATCCACGCTTTCAAAAGAGCTTTATTCTTAGTTGGAAGCCTGTGGAAATGCAGATCCTTATTCTTATTGTATGAATTCGTGCATCCTGGTGCGATACAGAACATTCCTTTCGAAGCTTGCGAACGCGGACGCTTTCTCGTTGAAGCCGGTGTCGCGGTCGCCATGACTGATATGTTAACAATCACCCGGCTTCCAGACCAACACATCCAGTGACGTCACGCACAAAATGGCGCCAAACGAGACGCCTTTCAAAAAATAATATAAAATCACACGAAGCGCAAACTACTAATCGGACGTAAGAATAGTAGCTTTTAAAACATTCTCTTTCTAGTGAAATATACTTGTAAAATCGTTTCATGTCCCCTTTAATTAGCTCACCAGATTACAGAATAAATGATAATGATGATGATTGATTGCATTCTTTCTTTGTTAACATCGCTACCTTGTGTCGCCTTAATTGGCTTGCAAAAAAATATAGTTACGCTACTTTCCACGATTAGTTGTATTATACGAGATTAGCTCATTATGAAAAGCCAATATAACACTATTGGATCATGACATTCAAAGGTGGTGTTGATTCCACAAGTGAGCTACTGCGATAACACCACCGTAGCAACAGTCCCCTATTCAGTTACCCAACAGTTATGAACCATTGGTTGCTTCTAATGAGATAATTTCCCGATTCTCTGGCATCCCTGCCCTGCCAATCGTCTACATCAGGAATGCATGATGGAAAACTACAAAACACTTTCGCTCACCATCTTTTGACTTCAATCCCCATCCACACGATGCTGACTTCACAGGTTGACTGTCCACATAAATGTTCTTCTGAAAGAATTGATTTTGGCATTTGTCTTTTGCAGGGCAGGTCTTTGAGTAACAAGCGCACTGCATCATTCTGTTGAGGCAGTTAGAGCGCGGGCCGCATGGATTTTCATCAGCAGTTGAACACTCGCAGACAGGAAGACTGGCAGCATCAAGGATGCTTCGCGTCGCAGACACATATCGATTGCACTGAAACAAATGAAACAGAAGATAATGCTGAATGATCTATTTCTATAGATGGCCTTACAGTGTACATTGTATGCATCCATAACTTCGATGTCTCAGAGGCCACTCTCTATCGTCATCGGGCAACCTCCAGGTCAAACCAAACCAAACCAACCTGGGGGTGCACTGTGGCTAATCTAGCAACAACAGCTGGAAAGAGACGTTGTGCCAATGAGAGTGATCAGTGCGGACTTGCAGCTGATCCAAAGCTGTGGGCGAGGGCATTTTCCCGTTTTATTTATTTATCATGTCTGCAATACTTTACTTATTTTACTCATCCATATATCAAAATGATCCTCATTCTTCCCAGTGTTATTTTGAGTAACTGAATCTTCCTTGCAATCCAGCTTATTGAAACCCCACATTCTGCTTTCAGCATCGGTCACGTGCAAAGCCTTTCTACTGACATTTATAACAGCAACAAATTTATGCCTGAATATGTCACAAACAAGAAAACAGCAGAACTCCATCTTTTCAGAGTGTGTTGTCAAGAAAGAGTCCATAGAACGCATTGTACATAGCCAAATGTTGCACTATATGGAAACCAATAATCTTTTATTTAAATATCAATCCGGTTTTAGGCCCAGCCATTCAACAACCACGAGTATGACTCATTTTACTGATTATTGTTTAAACGAATTATTTAAAAATAATATTCTAGGAATTATAAGTCTTGATTTAAGAAAAGCTTTTGACACCGTTGATCATGATATATTAATACAAAAATTGGCTTTCTATGGTTTTAATGATATAGGCTATCTTTAAAAAGGATGAAATCTTACTTATCTGAAAGGAAGCAGTTGGTTCAAGTTAATAATACACAATCTGATGTCCTTAATATATCAACTGGTGTCCCACAGGGATCAATCTTAGGACCACTACTATTTATTATTTATATAAATGATATTGCAAGTTCATTAAAATACTGTAATGTAAATATGTATGCTGATGACACATTATTATACTGTACAGGAAGGGACATAGCTGAAATTGAAACCCAGTTACAAAATGATTTAGAAGCTATTTATGAATGGCTCTGTGCCAATAAGCTAAGCTTAAACATGAAGAAAACAACATATATGATTATTAGGAAGCCAAAAATACGAAATCAAGTAGTTTTGATCTTAAAGTTTCAAACCAAATGTTAAGTCAAGAAAGAAAATTAAATATTTAGGTGTTTTAATAGATCAATATTTAACGTTCCAAGAACATGTACATCAAATTGTAAATAAAATAAACCGTAAAATCGGTATTTTAAGATATACTAGGAAATTCTTATCTATTCAGTCTAGAGAAAAGTTGTATAATACCATTATTCAGCTCCATTTTGATTATTGTGCTATAGCATGGGGAGCGTGTTTAAATAAAAAATTGTTGGATAAGCTGCAAAAATTACAAATTAGAAGTATGAGAACTATTCTAGGATGCCACAATAGAACTCATTGCAAGGACATGTTAGGAAGACTGAGATGGATGGATGTCGGGCAACGTGTTCAGTATTTGCAATGTATCTGGATGTGGAAAATTGCAAATGGAAAAGCACCATCCTATCTTTCTAACAAATTTTGTAATTCATTTAACAAAACAACCCGAGCAGCAACATCTGATTGTTTCAGGGTACAGAAATGCCACTTAAATTGTTTTCAGGCCAGTGGTGTCAGAGTATGGAATGCTTTACCCTGTCAGCTCAAGCAATCTGTAAATCTGACCAAATTTAAAATTGATTGTAAAATTATATTGTAAATGCTATGCAATAATTAAAGTCCATCCTGTATACATTTTTTCTTCTTGTACAATTTTTATTCCTTCAATTTTTGTATTACATTATTATAAATTCTGCTCCATGTAAAAAAGTTATACTGTAACTTATGGATTTCATAAGTTAACAAAGTCAAACACACACGCACACACTTATTCTTTTACCTTGATGTGCTTATAAGGCGGTGGATGTTTCGCCATTAAGCTCTCTTGTTGCTGCTTTCGTTTCTCCTTGAGTGCAGCAAATTCCTGCTTCGCTTCAACAAGTGCTAAATGACAAAGAAAATCTAAATGATCATGCCATGGAAGCAGACAAGAATGCATAAAACACAATGCAATATTGAAATATTCCTAGCACAACAATTCCAGTTCAAAGGAACATGGATGCATGTAGATTTGAAGTCAACGTGACAACTTCCTTTCATTCTTCAAAGCCGCAATCTGATTTTAGCCAGTCTGGAAACCGAAAAAACTTCTCATTGAAACAACCCTGGCTCAATTAGCGTAGATCTGGTCTTTCTAAATAATTTGATTGATTGAATGATCAATGCGGCTGCGGTTAATGTTTCTGTTGTTATCATCTGCTTCTGTGATGTTTGGAAGCCCTTCAATCATATACCGTTTTTGAAATGACTCTTGAGGGTGTTTGAAGTTGCTCTCTGGCTGCCCTTGTCTCCATCTTCATAAAAGAAGACCCTGTTTCGATTTAGCCAGCAGTAATCATGTGAACCAAAGAACATGACGGGAAACTCTCCCAGTTGATGATCCAGTCGCATGATATGTTCCGGGACATCATCTGGAAAGCACACTTTTGCAGGCCACCACCTAAGAAATGCATCAACACGAAAGATAAGTTGAGTGTAAAACAAAACATGCCAATACATGCGAGCTTTCAAAAGACTGAAGATTATAGCCAGAGTATTCAGATTTAGTACCAGCAGACAGTGCCGTTTTAAGCGTTGAGAGGGCCTAAAGCACTATGCCCAAAGGGGGCCTAATTTTTGGCGATCAAATAGCCCAAAACTTGCTATTGTTAAAATGTTAACCCTTGTCCTGCTTACAAAACTAGTTAAATGAAGACTTGAAATCGCTTTATAGATTGCTCAGTGGCTGATTGCTAGGGAATAGCTTTCTGATTGGTTATATGTTGCTACTTTTGACTTGCTTCAAAAACGTATATATACGTCAATAGCAGGACAAGAGTTAACCTATTGGCATATCAAATATGTTGCTTTTGCTCACAAACAGCAAATTGGGAAAATTAACCCAGTAGCACTCTGCAGTTGATTACACACTGCAGTAGATCTCAACATACTGTAAATTTGAATTTTGAACTGAAATGATATTGAGAAGGGCCTATCCTGACTGAGGGCCTAAAGCACGTGCTTTGAGTGCCTGCTGGTTAAAACGGCCCTGCCAGCAGAGACTCACATTGTTTAATCTGCTTTGAAACCTTGAACGACAATATGATATGGCCTGATTAATTGGGCATATGAAAGGGAGCAGGAGGTCCTGTTAGGGCCTTTTGTTAAAATAATTTCTGTTTCGTCGTACCGTATTTTTCCGTAATAGCGCTCCCCCCCCAAAAAAAAAGCGCCCCTGGGGCGGTTATTTGGTTATTCTTTCCAAATAAGCGCCCCAGGGCGGTTGTTTGGTCCAATTGTTGTCTTGTGGCGGTTGCAGGAAAATTTGAATCATTCCCAGTCGAACTGCCTCTGCAACAGCTATGGACAATACCTCGCCGTCCGCTAGACCAACGAGTCACAATTGTTTGAATAGATTTTCCATTTACGCGCCCGGGGCGCTTATTCGGGTCAATTTTCTTGCCTCAGAAACTGGATTTTCCATATAAGCGCCTGGGGCGCTATTACGGAAAAATACGGTAATAATGATGTTTTCTTTTTTGAGGGCAAGGTAGCAAATAAGAGTTAGGAAAAATGAAAATAAACATTCATACTCGTTTTCAATCTATATAGTTACATTAAAAAAAATAAATGATGTAACACGCTGTCTAACTTAACCTCTGTCCTGCTCGTAAAACTATTTAAATGAAGACTTGAAGTCGCTTCACCAATTGCTGATTGGTTGCTTGCTAAGGACTGACTATCTGATTGGTTATATGTTGCTACTTTTGACTTGTTTCGAAAACATGTATACACTTCAATAGCAGGACAAGGGAATTTGAAGAAACAGGTATGTAACCTTATCATGTGTGTACCAGAATGGTTTCCACAAAATATATCATCAGTTCGCAACTTCGCATGGATTTGTAATGATCTACTGGCGTTAACACATCCATGACGTTGAAACAATCAACGACTGGAACATGACGGCTACCACCTACAGACTAATTAGTGTTCAGCACTATGGCATTATAGAAAGCTAACCGCATCGAGCTACCACTACCAGTGGACTGATTCTTAGCGGTTGCAGATTAGCTCTTTCTGTGCAGCAATCTGGCAGAAGGATCCAGGAAATTACGGTCAAACCTGTACTAACGACCACCTCTATAGAGCAGCCACCTGTGTATAAAGGCCACTTTCATAACTCCAAAATCACACTTTCTATAAAATTTAAATGTACAGAAAGGCCACACTGTTTATAAAGATCAATTTCCTCGGGTCCCAAAGGTGACCATTATAGACAGGTTTCACTGCATCTTGTATATTATCATGCTTACGCTGACCCTCAAATGTATCCTTTAATCTGTAGTTTTGCACCTTCAATGCAAATTTGAAAAGTACTCGTGTAGAAAACCACATGTCAACTTGGACAAATTTATACCTGAATTAGTGCTAGAAATTCGGCTTACAAACAGTAATGTCTCTAACGTTGTCACATTCTAAACATAGTTTGCAAACGCATCTTAAGTTGGCATACAACGTGTCGTGCTATCAATTTGTAATATACCTTGTCATTCATTTCATCATAATTTTAATCAACGCCTTGGAATATTGATAGCTAAAGAGCTTTATAAATTGCATTACTCTTATTATTTTTATTATTATTCATGTACAGTATAATTATGTTGGCTCAGCACAGGTTAGACTTGAGCTACCATTTCTTGCAGGCTATACGACTTTTAATTAAAACAAAATGTTTGTTTTCATGTTTGTGCGTTCTGTAGAATTGCCTCTATCTCAAGCGATCATCTTACGCTAAAGAATGACATAATTACCTCCAACATCCAAATTTCACCCAAACAATGTCAGTGTAAAGCGGTTTTCTTCCCTCTCTGCAGCCAATGCACTGCCACTTGTTAGCCGTTGCGTCATCGAAATCCTCAATGCAACCGGCGTGGAATGCCACAGGGCATGAATCACAGCAGACAAGAGTGCCACCTTCCAAGCATCCAAAACACCAGTTCACATGAATAGCCATGTGATGAGCTTTTGTTTTGTCCGAGACAAAATGTTTCTCACATATCATGCTACTAGAAGACAACTGAGTTGAGCCAGCAACAAGGCATGTGCTTGAGTGATATGATGTAGGGCAACGGATACAGCTGATTAATTTGGATTTCCCTAAGTACTTGTCTTTGGCGTTGTTGCAATATGAGCAGATGTGAATGGAGCAATGACCTTTTCCTTCGTTGTTAGCGTCACGTTTATGATCATCCTGGCCTGTAAAGATTAGACATTTCTCATGGTAGTATTTCCCACATCGTGGGTGATTGCATTTTCTCACTTCCGCTGATTCCTTGCATCGAAAACAGGAATGGTTATCGGACTGGCATTCATCGCATTTGAATGTACCATGCATAGTGACTTCAAAAGAAAGTCCCAAACAAGATGTATGGTAAAAATTGAAGCATCCACCTTGGCACTGAATGACGTTTCCTTTTTCCTCGCAAACAATGCATACGCCATCGCGACTGACCTTCGATTGCTCTGGAGGGGATACCTCTTTCTCACCGGCATCAGTTTCATTACAAGATAATTTTGATGACCTTGATTGCTTGGTGTTTATCGTCGAACCTTGCTTGCTTTTTCCTGCTTGTGAAACATCATTTGACAAGTGGTTACCATTTTTTGAGACACAATTCTCATCCTGTTTTCTTTTCTTCCGAAAGGCATTATCAAATTCCTTCCCACTATGAAACGCATTATCTATCTTTTGCTTTCTTTTACGTTTACCCGGCTGTTGGTTTGCATAATCACAATTACCATTCTCGTCCAATCCAATGTTTTTATTATTGACTGACTTTTCCAAATTGCTTTCTCTGTTTGGCTTGGCTTTTCCTTTCGATTTCCCGTTCACGATGCTTGATAATTGCTTGTTGTCTTCCTTCTTTTCGTGATTGTAAATGAACGCGTATTCTACTATTCTTGCTTTTCTTTCTAGTCGTAAAGCCTCCTCTGCATAACGGAGAGCTGCTTCCCACAATTTGACATATTTGTTTGGGGGTAACTTCTTTGCATTTGGGACAATTGTATTTTTAATGTAATTTGCTTTACCTAAAAGAAAAGAGTTGATTAATAGCATCTGGATAGTAAGTATTCTTAAATTATGGTAATGACTTTTTAAAACATGGCTAGAACATCCAACCGCGCAGTTATCCCTAGGAGTAATTACCCCTATAGTTAACCATAGAGTTAGCCCTATTTGTTGCTGTATAGTTCACTTGTTGCATCCTGTCCTTCGTCCTCTGCTCGTCATGGTTGTTCTCTGTTTGCATCGTTTGGATGTGGTCTATTGTTCTTGTCGTATCGTCAAAGTATAAAGCCTTCTTCTGTTGTTCGTCATGATTAGTCTCTGTTAGCATCGTTTGCACTTTGCCTATTGCTTATGTTGCCTCAGCTAAATTCTTTTGGAAATTGGACTATTATTTTGTGATAGGCCTACTTATTTTCTGAATTTTATTTATTTAACATCCATTTGCTGTTAATATACCTACACAGTATGTAACTCTTCCCTGTTTCATCATGTATGTGCCCCAAGAAAAAAGCCATTGGTTTAATGGGTTTCACAATAAATGATGATAATATAATGGGCCAGGGCCTGCTCTGCATAGGCCTACCTTGAAATGCAAACGTATCCTTGCCGTTCACCCATCCTCTCAAAGCCGTTTCTCCAAAGAATTGTACATGATACTTTTTGGACTTTGATCCTAGTTCTTTGAAGTAGCATGCTTGGTCAGGAGGGTAAGCAATCATGGATGGCCACCAAGGATGGCCACTGACCTTGCTCCAAACCAAATCACCCAACATCCACACGTTGTTTGCTGTGGGACCGCCGTTTTCCAGGTCGGCATGGTTATCAGCTTTAGTGGCAGCACCTTTCGAAGACACAAAACCAGATTCCCGTCTCTTCTTTGGGGTTAACCTGCTCCGTTTCGGAGCCATTTCTTTCTAGGACATATAATCTGTCGCTGGCCGTCTTGCAGTTTACACCTCCATGGATTTCAGATTTTGCGCGAGAAACAAGAAACGAGCCTCACTTTTCAAGATTTAAGCCATGATTGGCTACACGTAAGTGAGGCCGTCATTGTCACGAACGTTTTGGCGCCAAATGGATTACGCATTACGCTCTCTGAAGTAATGTAATCACAGAAAGTAACAAAATTAAAGGCCAGCTACCATGCCGTGGACAAAATGACATTTAGAAGATAATGTTAGATGACCAAATGATCTCAACGGAGCTAACGCAATCCCAGTTTATGCATTTTACGTCAAAATATCAATAAAGAGATTAGTATAATACAGAAGATGTACAGTACTGTAAGGGATCGAAGCTAAAATAAACTGCTAACATGAATACACTAGAGCTGGTGTAGCCCTCACCCCCGTCCCCACGATAGTGTTGTCATGGCAACAGTCTGCTGGAAAAACATTTTTAACGATTGATACATTAACACCACAACTGATCATGAAGAGAAATTCCACCATCTGAAAATTGAAACAACATTACTTACACCGCACTCTTAAAAATAAAATTGCTGCATCTGTAGTCTATAATTTTTCTTTTACTTTTCTTTTCACTTTTCTCCTTTGATTACTTCCATTGCTACCCAACTTTTCAGCACAGCAAATATATGCTAATTGTACTTGTATAACTTTAAAACTATTTTAACTCTTGGGTCTCCCGAACAAACAAGCAAATTTGTGCTTAAAGAGATGACCCATGAAAATATCATGTAATCAAATTACTTGTTCTTCACACTTTCTGTAATCAATTGTTTAATTGTATTTCGTTTACGATATGGTCTAAATATATACTCATACTCATACTCATCTTAATTCATACAAAGTTGATTATGGTACAAGGAGCAAATCAGTTATCACTCAAAACATTGCAACCTTCTATATTAAAATTCACACAAAAAATATATAAAAATCCTCGAAAAAGTCACGAAATCTTGAGAGAAGATAACAAAAATCTCAAAGACAGAAATGAATTTGTGGTCTATGAAACCATATGCGTCTTGAGTGCATTGCCCCTATAATCCTATATGGAATATGGCAATTTCTAATTAAATTCAACTCGATATCACGACAAAAGATGGCTAGACTTTGTCATTTCTTTCTTCTCAAACTCCTCTCCATTTGATGCTGATTAACGGTCGTTATTCTGGTTAATTAGCGGATATCTTCAATTAACAGCCAAACACTAATTAAACAGTAGGAATTGATTATATAAAAACAACTCGCAGCAGGGAATCATGCTGTTGAATTATAAGATCAACAAACAGCGCGTGCGAAACCCCACTGGCTACAGTTACATTACAGGGATGTTACTTCCGCTGTTGTGGAATACAACAAGCCTCAAGCAGGCATCAACATTGTCAATAGGGTGTCAATGGCGGTGTTAACTCATTGACAATATAGCTACACTTGTGTGCCTCCATTACGTTTTCTTGTAGAGTGCAAAGGACTGGCAATAAAATAAGTAAATATTATGGTTAGCGGAGGACGGGTGGCAGTCGGTAAACTAGGCAACAAAAACTTGCCCCAAGCTGACTGTCAGCAGTAACGCAACTTGCTAAAATTTTACAAAACCATGAAAACTTTTATAAATTGCTCCTTCTCACTGCCCTCATGGCCAACCTGCAGCTAGCGACTCGTTACTGCAGACACTGTTCAGCATACTACCTTGAAAATGAATGCACATAAATGCTCAGAGCAGTTGCATATGCGTGATAGAAGAACATGTTACTGGTATTATTTTCTTTGAACAGTGATGAAAAACTAACATGATATTAGTTGCGGCTCCGGCATCCAATCTGACGCCAGTGTGTGTGTTTGTGGATTTTATTTCCTTTCGTAACCAAAATGAGCTAGGAACCCAGCGCAATCACTTAGTTCATTACAATAGATACCTCGCAAAGTGTCGCTGTTGAAGTTTTGAGTCTGTGTAGCTCTGTTTTCACTGCGTAAATCCCGGAATGGATGTTGCCTTTTTCAGCTAACTACATGCTTTTAATTTCCTAAACACTAAGTAGAAGCATGATGCTGCGAAGATTTCATATCGAATTTGTTCTTAGTTTGATCTCTATTTCTTAATTTTCTGTTTCGTCCTTTACATTTGAAAATTATTTGTTTAGCGCAAATGCAGTAAATTGTCGAACCGTCACTCAAATCATATTAAACAATTATTTATCAATTGAACCATTGAAACATTAATTTACTCTAGTAAAATTGGATTTTTGCTTTAACTAGCATTCTTGTCATTTTTTATGCGAAAAGTTTGAATGAGTGATATTTTCCACAGTTTACGAACAACTTCAGTCTCAACGCGCATTGTATAGTTGCTTTGTTAAATTTCAAAATGTATCCACGGCTGTTTGTAAATAAATATAATCATTTCTAAATGTGACAGCTATGCTTAGCAGCCGTTAAATAGTAAAGTTTAATGTCAATGAAATTGCAGCGTCGTGCGTGATCAAAACCACGCAAGGTCTCATCTGCGGTCCTTTCTCGCAAAGCCGTTTGACCATGGTTTGACCAAGTGTTGTTATGCAAGCATAAGGTGCGGATAGGTCTGGCTCAATATGAAGGCGACCGCCTATTTAAGTGTAAAGTGCCTACTTATGAAGTTATCACGCCATAAACGTCGTCTGTCTGTGGTTCATAACTGGCTTGTTGTCAAAAGACCGATGCCTATGTAACAGTTCGTTGTCGTGCTACGTTTCAACACACCCATCGAAATCAAGCGATTTGTTTTGATTTTTGAAGTGGCACGGATTATCCCTCGCCAGGGGGGCCGCCATTTGTGGTCGATAAAAACACATCACTTTGCGCGGGAAATCGCAAGTTGTTGCTGAAACATCTTTCGAGGAGGGGAATATCGAAAGTGATTGTTAGAGGCGCATATTGGGATCGCAAAGCAAAATAAATAGATAAGAGCTTTCATTACCAAAACTTTTTACTCGATCATTTCATTCGTCCAAGCAAATCTTCCACAAACGATTAAGCATTTAGCAACCATCTGCTTAACAACTTGCTAGATTTTCATGGCCTTGTCAACATTCATGTCAACAAACAAAGCAGTTGTTGACCAGTTGTTGCTGGGCTGCCATTTTACGAAGAGCGTTGACTTCCCTTCCAATAAGTATATTTTGTTTTCTCGTGTTTCTAATTTACTTTGCATAGCAGCTAAACTGCAAGGTCATTTTGTTACTGCGTGGGAATAATTCAAACTTTCCAAAGAGCATGTTACTTATAAATGTGTACACTGCTGATAAAAATTGCTTTCACACTTTTAAATTTTGAAAAACTCTGAGCGTTGTTTCTCTCTTAGGCTTTCAGGATGCGCAACTTTACTAAACTTTGTCAAAATCAGCTTAATTGACTCTGAGCTCGATATTTCCGTAGTACATCTTCCGATTTGATCCAATTACGTCTCAAAATCATTCTCTCCCCTGGAGACTTTGGGATCAAGACAGAAAGAAGATTTTCCCATGAACCGTCACAAGGAAATTTAGCTGTGACGTCATGCTGAGAATTCAGTTGGCATGGGGATAGGCTTTGTTATGCAGGAGATTCAAGTTGACTGGATTTCATATTTTCAAAAAGGAGAGTTTATTATTATTCTTGTCTTTGCAGAAAGAAGAACGAATCCACGAACATGGGGAAAATATTCCTGATTTATTGCACTTGCCACAAACTAGCTTCATCATAACTGCAATGGTATTTGTATATTGCGCGTATTAAATTTGTAATTTCTTTAAAAATAATATTGCCAGAGGCTACGAAAACGAGAAACAAAGTCCGATCAGCTCAAATATAGCCTTAGGGACTATCGCTATTCATCATTTGAACAGGGTATAAAAATATTGCACTGAGAACTTATTGAAATCAGCAAACACGAGGCGTCCTTACGACGTTTGTGCAACGTCCAAACGTCTTTAAAGCGTCAATTATTGACGCTTAGTATTAGAAAAACGCCGCAGTAGGACGCCGTAAAGACGTCCTGGACGTTTCTTGAGGTCAGCCTCAACGGTACTTGCGAATGGTTTTAATCTGCTCAAATGCCCACCTGTTTGAAATTCCATCACTCTTAATTACTTTTCATTTCTTCATTCATCTCTAGTCACAAACAATTCGCAAAATACTTTCTACAGAAGTACAGATGTATCTTTTTCAAATTTAAGGAATCGATAGCTGTATCGCCATTTGAAAACACTGTTGTCATGGAAACAATAAACTTGGCTGCTCGTTTTGTCCAAATATAATACTAAGTTTGTGTCATCGTGTGATACTGTCCCACTTTTAAATATTTTTTGTCACCAAATATTCTAAAGAAATAAAATCCTGTATAACGACAGTAAGCTTCACAAATTCGGCATTTTTCAATGGAACATAATTTAATGCATGCCGACCTTCGTGAGAACCCAATTAGAAAAGAAGAATCAAGTCATTTCAAAAAGCTGTTAATGAGGAGAGATGCAGACAGTTGTAACGATTGTAATTTCACCTTTAGCAAACTCAGGAAGTTTTGTAACTTTTTATGAGTTGCGTGTCTGAGGCCAGGAAGTAATTCACGCTTCATAACAACCGGCGCAATCAGCGTATGACAGATTATAGTCAATTCCTGCCAAGGCAACTCAAATTCGCGATCTTCCTGTTTTTTTGTATCGCTCATAGGAAATCAGTCTTTAACCGGTCAAAGGAGATATGAAACTTATACCGGTTGGAATTCATGCCTTCCAAATTGAACAAATATTCTTAATTTTTTATAAAGTTTTATAGAAAATTTATTTTTCTGCTGTGTTTTAGCAATGCAGTTTATCAGCTTTGCTACTTGTTCCTTTAAATATTCGGTCACAGAAACAAGTTACTGACGACACGTTCACTGGTCAAATATCCTCTATGAAGTGTTCCAGTGTCGGATATATATGTGAAAGCTCGCAATGACATCATCGGTGTTGGCCCCTTTGACTGAACGAGCAATCACGCAATGGTGAATCAAGCTGTAATTTCGCTGTTCTGAATGAGCTGACAAGATCACCTGACGATTAACTCTTTATTGAATCATCACATCTACCCCTGCGTCGTGTAATGTTTACGTATCAACAGTTCTCGAGGTTTGCCTTGCCTGGCCCAGCGCATGCCAACAGCGCATGATTGATTGGTCTCGGCATGCTTGCTGCGTAATCACCGTGCCGTCAATCAGGCAAGTGTCAATGCTAAGCAAGTGACGATGAGTTGCCAAGCTCACCAACAGATGGACTCAAGATCATCGACCGTTGACGGCACTGTATCGAGTGCAACAATCGAGTCAAGTCACACCGTTGAATGCATTCTGGTCAGCTGGGAAATCATCGTCCTTTTATGCAAACCCATACTGAGTGTCGGCGTTTTCTGTCTTATCCAAGCAGGGAAATTGCATGCTGAATTGACGCTGTGACTTGACTTGCTTATCCGTTGCTCACACTGAGCTGCTCGGCTTGCCTCCGCGGCTATTGTCGTATTAATCGTCCACACACCCGGACGGAAGAGGGCAGTTGCTAGCCGTGCGAGTCGGAACAAGGACACCAACACCACCGTTAACTCTGCCTTTCGGCATTCACATAGTTCTGCTGTCACTCGGCGTCAGCAGTGTCTTGGCGACTGAACCGTGGCTGTCAGACGACGTTAGACAAGGAGACTTGACGCGAGCCTTTGCAAGTGCCATCTTCTCAGTTGCGTTGACTAGGGAGGGTGTCGTGTGCTGTGGAGTTCCCTGGCAGGCGCGAAAGCAGTGGAGAACATCGAAGTCGACGTTGCTCACCCCGGAGACGAACTGCAGGCAGGTCTTGCCACTGCCGTGACTCCGACGCCTTCAAACAGTGGTGGCCGGCAAACACAATCGCCTTGACAAGAATGGATTCCCAGACTGGCGGCGGGATCGATGCTGCACCGCTAAGCGCCGGCATCATCCACCGGCATGCCTCGTTGATGGACAGCAAGCCACCGTCGTACTACACAGGCAACCCTACTAGTCCTCCTGGCATGCATGCCTTTCAACCGGCCCCAAGATCGGCCCCAGTCTACGGCACCAATCGCCAAGAGTTCGACGGGAGCCAACGAGGGGAGAATGGTTTTTTCTCACACGCAGTCCTGTTTGAGCCGACTATGGTATCGACAACAGCAAACAACAACTACGGTCACGGATTTGGTTTCCTGGCAACGAACCCGGCTAATCAGCTTCATTCGAATGGCAGCAATATCGCCCTGGTCAACAACAACATCGACTTGAAATCGCAAGTACAGTCTCATGCCTATTACCCTCATAGTGGCTTGCCACCCACGCCGGAGCAGAGTCCTACTCAGCGCGCCGCCGTACCCCCTCTCCTGGGCGGTCACATGGGCTACAGGGCCTACCAGCCTATGGGGGACGTCTACTCGGCAAGGCCCGACTTCTACGGTCAACAGACGGGGTATGGTCATCCCAATTACTGGTACATGCGACAGCCGAGCAATCAGATTCTGACGTGTATGTGGGTCGATCAGCATCCATTTCCCAAGGCGAAACCGTGCGGCAAACAATTCACAATGATACAAGACATCGTCAGGCACATCAATGACGAACACGTCAGCCGTCTTGACAACTCGGAGTACGTGTGTTATTGGCAGAACTGTGCACGCAATCTGTTGCCGTTCAAAGCGAAATACAAACTGGTCAATCACATTCGCGTTCACACTGGCGAGAAACCATTTCCCTGTCCGTTCCCTGGCTGTGGGAAGTTATTCGCCCGCTCTGAAAACCTCAAGATCCACAAAAGGACTCACACCGGCGAGAAACCCTTTCCGTGCGAATATCCTGGCTGCGACCGACGATTCGCCAACTCAAGCGATCGCAAGAAACACATGCACGTCCACACGTCGGATAAGCCGTACAATTGTCGCATAAGAGGATGCAGCAAGAGTTACACACATCCCAGTTCACTGAGGAAACACATGAAACTTCACGGCATTTCACCATCACCGAGTGCATCCGACGATGAGGACAGTCACGAGAGTGTCTCTGTGAAAGAAATCAGCGTCAAACAGGAGGATTGCCATGACAACGGCATGGAACAACTGACCTCGATCGATTGTTCTGCATCGGAAGAGAGGATGGAAGACGACACAAAGGACTTGGTAACTAGTAATGAGCCTCGGTCTGTTGAGAACTGGTATTCGTGCGAGTCTCAAGCGCTCTAAAATCTTGTAACGTCTTAATTTCTACACTATAGGTTCAATAGGAACTCAACAAAAATATATTTACGAATTCCGTTGCTTGGAATGTGATATAAAGCGAGGCTGTTTCAACAGCGCCTCAAGGCATTTACTCTGCACTGAAATAGGTAAACATTAGTACACAATCATGTTTTATCGTTTTTACATACATTGACACGCTTTATAAATACGCTACCAAGTTAACAGATTACCATTTAAGTGATAAATAGAGCCATTTGCTTTGTACGCTGCTCGTTATTTATCAAATGTTTAACAACAAAGTATATTTATATATACACTTAGAAATTTACATGACATTTTTAAATCTCCATTTTATTAAATTAATGCCAAACTAGCGTTGTATGTTTCCTGGAGTAAATCTCGATTTACGTTTAAGCGATACTTTGTACATTTTTATACGATTATTTTGTTATAGTATGATATGAATTATGGATGAACAACAGAGTCATCTATAATGTGAATTGTTGCTTGTTCGATGTCCATTTTTGTATAAATTCTTCTTTATGCAAACATCTCTGTTTAAGCGACTTTTCCGATAATTCATGTGACTATTACAAGGTAATTTATGTGTGACTTTCAAAGACTATTTAATCCAAAGCCAAGTTTGCTGAGTTCTTTTGTCAACTTTTAATTTTATTTGACAAATGCAACATTCACAATTTTGTTTCCTCCATGACGCCATTATGTACAAACGCTAATAATTACTCAATCTCTTGCTCCATGAAGTAAACTTGTAATTTGTTACCGTATGTTACCCATGCTGCTACACATTAGTGCCTAGGCCCTACAAATTATTTACTTTTCGAGCTGCAGTTTGCTTCCTGAAATCGTATACGAGACTGACTCAAGGCGAGGCTTATTGTTTGCCAAACCACAAAACAATACCCAGGGGTGCAGTATTACTGCTCATCCACTTTCGACCGTCATTCGACGAGATGACTCTGCCCATCAACCCGTCTTTATGACAGCCTAAGACGCTGCCACGGCGTTTCTTGGCTCGCGTGTGCGTCGTAAAGGCATCCTGTTTACTGGATACATTATGAGATCTTTTTTCCACCAATAGAACTATACCAGAATGGGCAAGATCGCCCTAGCGCAAAATACCGTAGACGAAAACTTGAATGTGAGGCTTAGAATGACGTCATATATTCAAGAGGCTACTCAACAACAACAACAACAACAACAACAACAACAACAACAACAACAACGTCATCTATTAATTTAAGACGATCTCATGTACTGAAGGTCCCAAAAGCAGTCTAAGATTCCTCCTACGCTCCCCGTCGCCAGGGATAACATCTTAGCCATCTGTAACCGTTGATTATCCATGGATGACCAGACGAAACGAGACGCAATCATCTTGATACAGTCCATGGAAGAGAGCTTATGGTGTGTGTGCAATTTTAATTGTGAAATCCATTAAGTATTGCAAAAATTCCACCCTTTAACACACATAGTGCAGTACTGTACTGAGTAACTTGCAACATTTTACAGTTACCCTTTGTATATCAGCACAGATAATTACTTCGGTCAAGTCAGAGTTCTTATTGATGAAAGTAACATCAGAGAATTCAGCTGAGGCGATTGGAATTGGAATTTATAATTTCAAAAAATTAGACGGTGAAAGTTTTATGAATTTGTGAATAATTTTGAGATAATTTTTAATGATCAATGAGAAGATTTCTCAAATTTCGACATGGTCATAAAATAAAACTATTTGCGAGTAAATTGATAAGTCGCTGTTACGGATGTGGTGATTGGTTGCATTTCTGTCTTGACAGCAAAAAATATGGTCACCGACAGTTGCAGAATACAGACACATGCAAACATTAGCTATTCAAAGAAACACCCAAGTAAATTCCTGACGTAATTACGACACCTGTCTATAATGGTCACCTTTGGGACCTGAGAAAACTGGCCTTTATAGAAAGGTGGCCTTCTGTCCAGGTTGATTTCTGTAGAAAGTGTCATTTTGGGTCGTGATGAGTGGCCTTTGTGCACAGGTGGCCGCTAATACAAGTTTGATTGTACCAGCGATTGAAGAGACGTTGAAGAAACGTCGTTGGTCGTCAGGAAGAAGTCTTGCGTTTTCTGAGGTGTAAATAGCTCGGATTGAGGGAATATTTGTTGCTGTAGTAGCGCAGCCAGAGGCGAAAAATGTTTTTGAGGGTTGGTGTACCTGCAAGAATACGTTACAGTTTCTGCAGAACTGCAGTTTCGAATCCAGTAAGAACATTTATATAGATTCCTGATTCACTCACAGTAAGACAGTAATATTCATATTACAGAAAAGAATTACCCTCACCCCCAACTAGTTTCTCTCCGGAATTCACCTTGTTTAATTTATGACTTGAAAGAGCATTGGGGGGAGGGCGACTGCCATCCCCTCGCCCCCCCTTGGCTACGCCACTGCCGCACAACACAGAGAAGGAGACGAAGTAAATTGAAGGAGCAATAATGGTGCAACGAATACAATCACAAACCGAATGCCATCATCCAGAGCGGAATTGGTGTGATACAATATCAAATATCATCATTATCATCATCATCATCATCATCATGGCAGATACAGATTCGTAGGATCTGCAGTCTGCAACTGTAGATTCATAGGATCACAGGTACGAGGCAAGATTTACATGAAAACATAAAAACGAGGCTATGATGTCGCTGTACACATTTTGCAAAGTGAAATTAGTCAGCTACATTAGGAGTGGAACGGATCTAAGGAAAGATATCGTATTATATGGAATATCGCCTAAAGAGATATCGGATTAAACGGATTCCGATTTAATTATTAAAATTAACCGAAAATTTACAAAGTCAATCTGTAGACTCCATAGTTCTAAAGACTCATTGAAGTCTAATGAATGCAAAAATGCTCCAATGTATACAACAACTATGCAAGATTGAGTCTACTGCAGTACCAGGTTCTACGACATTCAAAGCGTGACTATGAGATTACGTTGAAAGGAGACCATACTGTGTAGCGCCTTCGCGGTACTGCTAATGTTACTAGCGATTATTTACAAGTACTGGAACTCACATTACAGTAGATGCAAGATCGATCGTGCTAAAATCAAATACTGTTCATCTTACACAACAATATTGATTTCAAAGACTCCACAAGAGAACTTGCTCATTCAATTTCTAATTTCTAGATCACCAATCGTACTTCAATGTTAAAATTCTTGCAGAAACTTAGCATTTAACATCCATTAATTAACAAGGTAATTGCAATGTCATATGACATATATACGGTGTAGCAGTATTAAGAGCTTGGTATCATCGTCTTCGATCAATACATACGCTAGTCCTATCATTCTGCTGGAAGCAACTTTGTCGCATTGAGCTTTCGAAACTTTTCGAATAATGCGATAACAACACCAATACCATTTAATTTTAACATGAATATTTAATAGACCTTTTTCACGAGCTACCATTATGGGAAAAACCAATGCATTGTGGGGCAAGTTGAGTGCCTGAAGTAGCGAAAAAGCTTGGTTTCTGACCTATAATATTAACGAGAATCATTTAATTAAGCAAAGTAGCGCAGCTTGAAGAAGTCTGCATCAGTATGAAATCCAATTTTCTCCGTATTCCGAAATCAGAGACCTCAGCCTTCCCCATAATGCACTTGCTTTTTCCAAAATGGTAGCTTGTGAAAATGGTCTATTGACGAGGGAAATCAGAGATGACGTCAGTCTGCTTGGACCTCATTTGCGGACCGGGACAAGACCAAATTCCAAAACTAAACACGTTTAATTTATAGTTATTATTAGACTTTGAAAGTACTGTAGTATTTGAAGAAGTGAGAGAATGACTTTTTGTGCTTCTACCAGGACTGAGCAGAGGACTGTTTTCTTTTCCTTAGGACTTAACTTTAGCACAGTCATTCCATTTCTGGTGTTTTCTATTAGCTGTTGTCTCCCAATAAGACAATTAAATCTCCCAGTGAGATTTCAGCTTTCAACTGTAATTTCCCTATGAAATTACCTCAATCAACTTGACTTGACTCCAAAGAAGACTCAGCATAATGAAACTACCACAATAGTAGCATGTCTTCGAAGCAATCAGTGCCTCAGAGCAAGAATTCAAATCTAACAACTTTTACCAAATATATACAAAACAGAAGTACAACATGATTGGCTAACAACTTTACGAGCATCCTATTGGCCATTTGATATCACGTGGTCAAATTAAACATTACTCTCGTTTCCACGCTTGCCGCGTTCTACAATAATTATAGATGATTTTTAAGTTCACGTCCAGATAGTTTTATTGAGTAATTTGTAGATAATTCAAGACAAATTTTATCATTATAGAGTATCAACCTTTATTTTTAAAAACAATGTATAGTCAGGACTAAACTGCTAAAATCTGTTTATGGGACTTGAGATTTAGTCCTGGACTACACGCTTTAGTCCCTGTCAATGAATAAGGCCCTTTGTGGCAAGCACATGCGATATTTGCGCATGCGTATGAATGCGATAACAATGATATTGCACATAAAGCATGCGTTAATCCGCTGGCTTAAGAACCAGGAAATCATAAATCAAATTAACCTCACAGAGAAGAGAATGAAGACATACCAAGTATCCCACGACCACACCACGTGACATCATTCATAACAGGTTATAATGTTAGTACTGTTGAAGCTGCATTAAGGTTAATGAAAGGAAACAGCAGTGAAAGAAAACACACAATGATGGACAGAGAAAATACTCATAACACATCTTCAAGTTCTGTTTGTAAATTTTCAATATGAAATTAAACTATTTTTAATTGGATAAACGCTTCCAATGTTCGTTGTCATTGGCATATATAAATTGACCAAGTGCAATCTCAATGCATTTTAAGATTCATGCTAGTTGACCTCTGACACATGGGATGAGACAAGAAAAATGCTTTGTTTGAGGTGCATTCAACCGTACTCTTTTCTGTGATTGTCAATTTCAAGGATTGTTCTTGGCTGTCAAAATTGTCGATTTCAGCTCAAAACACGAATACTGTCTGATTCAATTGTCGCTATTGCAGGCTTTACGATTTTTTGAAACTAAAATTGGATGCCTTGGCATTTTATTTTGAATATATTAAACCATCTGTTGTCACTGTTGCTATAAATATTCCTGAAATCTAACCTCAACCCGGGCTTACCGTAGCTTCAATCCCAGAGGAGGGGGGTACTCCAACATACTGTATCTTAAATGGGGGCAAGGAATGGTGAACTATGTATACAGTATGTCTAAACCTTCACGATGGACTCGCAAAGCAGGTTGGGGTCTTGCATAAGATGACTGTAGAAGTATTTTGATATTGCACTGATACGAAAATGTCTCAAAATAATGAATTACCAGCTCAAAAATTATCAGAATTTCATATAAGATACCGAAAAACGTCTCCAGTATTTCGGCAATTGTGGCACATCCCCTTGTAGCCTGCAGATAGAGATTCTCCCGGGGTATCATTCAATGTCTGAGTATCTAAATATGAGTAAATTTGTAGCATGCAGTACCTTCAGCGACTTTGCTTGTCGAAGCCCCAGTTCAACTCATGTTAATACATTTCACATCAAAACCAGCATGGCTGACATCTCGTGAGAAAACAACCGAAGCGGATTTGAAATCTGCCAATGGATTCATTTAAAACACAGCGTGCGTTCCTTTCAGTTGTATACTACCTTTATATTTCATTTCAATAAGCTTTTCAATCGCTGCTACTATCCATTCTGTTTTATTGTGAATAAATCATGTTGAATTATTAATAGTTCATGGCCTCCCGTTTTATCGCTCTATCACCAACATCACCGTCTGACGTTATGAGAAAAACCTCCGAACATAAACAAGACGGATCCTTTCAAGATTATGAACCGGAAATTACTTACAGAGATTGAATAATCCTTCAGATATGTTGTTCGTTGTTTTCGATAGTTTTCCCAGTCTTCCGCTCTTTCCAGCGCCCGTCTTGACAAACAATAAACAGGGTGGATGCGATAATGGGATGTTTTTGCTAACAAAGATGCTGTGATCTTGCACAGTTTAAATTATCTTAAAATATTTAGCATGTGGTATAAAAGTATGTTTTGTGTAGATTATTCCATGACCCGGATTTGTTGTTATATGCAAACGAAAGCATTATAGGCACTAGCTGCTGACAATATTGCTTGTTTGTAATGAAAATTACGATAATACATACTGTACATCAAGGATACATAGATAATTAAGAATTCTTTATTTAAAGATTTGAGTGCAAAATATATTGCTAGTTTCTAATAACGTGCTGTTTTTTAAATTAATGCCATTTAATCACTACTTAACCAACCCTGGCAGTTTCATTGCTAATCTGCCCTATCGACACAATAATTGTTAAATCTATATTGCAGTTAAATATCTTAGCAATCTTCACATTTATTCATTGTCTTGGTTTTGCGTTGGGCAATTCAACGCGTGTAGCATCGCTTGTCGTTAATACATTGGTGATATCTATCATGTAAATTTTACTTCTGGCACATTGGAAGATTCCAGAACGTCAAACAGGAACGAGGTCATTCTCAGAAAGGTGACATGGTGGCGAGGTTTTGGTCCTCGTAGCCTCTTTCTCCATTGAGTGTACGAGGTAGCCAAACAGATGTATAGTCTCGTTTTCTATTCCCATCTAAACAATGAAGTGCAATGCGCTTTCTCCTTTCTGACGTTCTTGACCAGTCCGTTTTCTATTTATTGAATTTGCTTCCTTCAAAGTCTTTTGTGACTTACGATTCCAAGCTCAGCTGTTAGCAGCTTTTACAACACAGAACACCTATGCTGCCATATTGCAGTTAAAAATCACAGAAAGAAATCCCACCTTAGGAGCTGCATACATCGTGCTACTGCTACTTTCTAATGAAACTTGAGAAAATACACGAAGGAATTGTATCAAGGCAAGGAACATCATTTCTCAGAATCAACATGTAACAATTAATATCATATTAAAGGAAGCAAAGCCTAGCTGAGAATGTAGGACCTATAATTCAATAACATTCCGGAAGCAATCTTCGTATCCTTCATTGGCAAAGAATATTATACGGAGGCCACCTGCAACCTCGCCTGCCTGCTGATGAATAATTATTTCTATGAAATGGTACGATTGGTCTTCTCAGACAGCAATAGATTTGAACTAACCAATCACAGCGAATGAATACTCTAAAGCCTGATAGTTGGCAAAGAAAGAAGCTTGCACAACAGCGTATACGTACTACTATTTTAGAGAAAAAATATTTCATCTTCAGGCATGCTATCTGAAACCTAGATGAAGAGCTTTCCTCGTCCTGTGTCTAGACATACGCTTGGCTGTTGAACGAGGAAACGCTGCTTGCGTCTCAGGCACTCTGCCATCCAACAAAAAAATCTATCAAGTATGCATATTTTCACATCGTATTATAAATACATTGGAGATAGCATGAAACCAATCCAAATGCCGCACAATGGCACAGTATTCCATTCGAGGCTCGCCTCGCAGCGCACTTCCAAACTTTTGATTTATGACGTCACAATCGAGTGCTACTGTCCCTTCGCATTTCGTCGATTTCTCTATCGCGCCACGATGGAGTTTTTGCTTTGTAAGAATGACTTCAAAGCGAAAGACATAATGCTCTTGATATTTGTCATTGGTATGGCAATCTTGCTGGAATTGATCATGCCAACGGTGATTCAACAAGAAGACGGAGAGAGAACTGTATTTTCGTTGAGGAATTTCCCAATGAAATCATCCCCAATTACTCAAGCAACTAAAGACATCATTGATGGTACGTTATGAGCTGGGGCCTTAGTCATGGACCGGGACCAAAGCATAGTCCGAGACTAAACGTATAGCCTATACTATGTTACTAAAATCTGTATTATGGGTTTTGAGATTTCATCCCGGACTATACGCTTTAGTAATTATCTATGAGTAAAGCCATTACAATGATACTGGATGTGATATTCTAACAACAATAAGTTATGTTGACGTGACTAATTATTGCATATTAATTAATTAATCTGCATTTTAATTTTTAGTATGTTAACCATCTTTATTTTAGTTATTAATATTCATTTATATCACTATATCATTCATTTATTGTTATCTGTGCCCTGATTAAAGCTTTAATTAGCTCAAATGATTTCAGAATAAATTATGATGATGAATTTACTATTAAATGGGTACTAACGAACTAGAACTAGTTATCTATTCCTAGTGAATTATTATTTGACCAATCGTTAGTTGTCCGACTGTTTTTCATCTCAACTTACTTTTAGTTTCAGTGAGTTAGTTTTCTCAGCCTAATGTTAATTAGCTAGATTATCAAAATGGTGCACAATTAATTGCTAGTGTTCACATCATTTTCTTTGAAAACAAACACACATTCACCTTAGAAATGTTTTTCTGCATTGGTAAAAAATATCATTTTGCCTCCCTGGAAGGCAGATCATTTCATGCTCATTACAAATTAGAAGAAAAAAAATGATTTTGTATCCTGCAAATGTCTTGAATTTTTAATTTTAAGCATAGAAATGCAACTGCATGCGATGAGTAACAATTTTTGAATTACTTTAGCAAACTATAGTTGCTAGAGAAACTAATTTTCAACTATTTAGAAAATAGTTTCTAGTAAGCTAGGCACATAAAACGGAGCCTGTTGTTCTATTTCACTAGGTTTTAACAAGCTAGAAGTAGCACTTGCAAACTACAAGAAACAATTAGTTAATCCACTACATGAAAACATCAAGGAGATTAACTTGTAAAAGTAAATTGCCATCGAAACGGATGTCTTAATTATAAAGAACAACATTTGTTGGTTCCTGCAGGTACTGTCATAAGTACAGTACACAGGAAATATGCTAATGAGATTACAACGAGGTTATTTACATAAATACGAGGATAGTGATAAATTTATTTCATTCCATTCGGAATAGATAATGATACGTCATTTATATTAATTACAGTAACATCTTTTTCTTCAATTGATTGATCTAACTAACAAGGTATTTTCAATTGATTAATTTCAGTCTTGCAAACAGGCACTAATATATTTTGTTTATTTATCCTTCTTTTTATTCTCTTTTTTCTTTAACTGATTAAATATCAAACTTACTGACAGTGTCGTAACCGTACAGTGTACACTGATTAGTACACTGTAGAAATATGATTTCTAATTACAAAAAAAAAATTCTCGTCTCAAGGAATATATTCTTCGATCAAGTTCAAGAATAATTGTTCACACTGTAAGCAACAAATTGCTAAACAAAGTAGAAATTTCTATTGTTCTTTCCCTAGCAAAAACCTTATGTTAAGAAATTTGATGCTTAAAACAAGAACAATTTACTATCCAGAGCATTATATTTTCAGTGTATGTTTGAATTGGTGCTTGATGCTTATGTTTTATGAGACATTACTTGAAATATGAATAGTTTAACTTGTAGGATATCAGTCATTCTCGATCGTAGTCTTCCAACACAGGTGGTCGCTTAATACAGGTTCTTGTTGGTAAGGCAGCTTACTTTCTCTTCTGTTGCAAATCTTAACCTTTATATCGTATCTTTGGCAGCTCAAATATTCCATGACCGGCCATTGCGCAGTGATGGCTTCAGCTTGTTTGCAAGTATGATGGTTCTGTTATTGGCTGCTTCGTGCCTTGGACTTTGTTTCCGGTGAGTCTTAAAATACGTGTTCCTAAATTGCAATGCTTTTATGATAGAGAGAAACATCTTTATACAATTAATCTGTCCGTTGTTAATAATAATATCTGTAATATAATGTAAAGCATAAACAATCTGGTAATTAACACTGACTACTTTGGTTAATTATCTAGAAACAAGAGTACTATTAATTTCTTTGAAAATGACTTTTTAAAACCAGCTATTATGAGAAAACAAGGGTCATACGGAGAGATCATATTAGATAAACAAATCATGGAATATCCATTCTCAGCTGCGTGAGAATTCTACATTTTGTCTCACATTAGGTGATAAATATGCGGCAGTTAGTTGATTTAGGTAATTACAAATTGCATCTGTAACTAGTCTTGAGCATTTGCATTTCACATCGTAGGATTTCACGGATTAAAATGCGTCCTCATTTTCATGGCTTTGATTGCTGTAATGTTGGTCTGCAAAAGAGGATCATTCGAAATGGAGTTGAAATTTACCGAGAAAAAAGACTTCGTCAAAATGAAGATGTGAAGGTACTGTATAACTAATCTACATTATTATAATATTAATATTTATGAATTTGATGTTTTTCCATGCTCACGTCTCATGAATAAAAGATGAGATACTTCTATCAGGCATGAAAGGAATACATTACGATTCATATAATTATTATTCATCATAATTAGAAAGAAGTGGATATCTAAAATGCATTCTAATTTTGAAATACATGTTCATGATAATGGTAGGATCTGAAGAATCCAATTCAAATGTTTTGTTTGCATTTTAAGCGCACTGCTAATTGCTACGTCACGTATTTTCAATTTACTTGTAAGCTGCATTTCGCTTCACTTGCGTGACCTCATAAAACCATTAAACATCTCTTTCTCATCAGAATGAAGGATCTGGCGATGCTACAATTGAAAGCACTAATGATGTTGTCAGCTATGAATCTGTTGCAAACAAAACTGAGAAGGCATCACAATTGAAAGAGAAACCTGCCTTCAGTAACTATTGGCACCCTCGTTCTGCGACATGGGATCGAGACCTCTTTCCAAATATCCGTCTCCAATGCACCCCACTTCCTTTCGCCCTTGGCACTCAGAGAAGTGACTTCCTTCGAACCCAGTCCTTGCCTAGTGTTGCAGATTCTATTGATTATAATTTTAAAGAATGGTTTAAGTACCTTCAAAATCCACCCACCAGGTCGTGTCCAACATCCTTCAAGGACCTACCCAGTTTCTCAACATTCTCCATCTTTGGTAAGATTAAACAGACGTCACTTAAGTCCTAATCATACGTATTGACACATTTCTGCATATTTTATTGATTCATATGTTTTTATTATTTTCACAGCATCTTCATACCTTTCTTCTACCGCTCCTCCAAACTACACTCAATCAACTGATCCTGTCAAATCATCCATTAACAACTTGGCTCGTGACTCTGGAGTCCACGATGAAGATTCGCGAAACTATACATTTAAATCTTTTGGATTTGCTGAAGCCAACGCCGACAACTTTTCGTCATCTGATCTCATCCCAACAATTGATGCACAGAAGCCTTCGAAATGGAAGAGATTTAAACGCATCTGTAGCAGTCCATTCAAGGCTCGCACCAATCAAAACCAACGTACAGGCATGAGAATGAGGCTAGCCTCAGTCTGTTGTTTCTGCGGAAACTAATAATTATTATTCCAACAACATCTGTAAACCATTTTGGTTCATGATTGACTTTTGTAAAATCATCAAGGAAATATTTATTGTGCTGAACATTGCAGCAAATTATATATTCATATTTCCTTCTTCAATAATTGTCTTTATTTGTGTGTTGGCTTGGCCTCTCTCTCACTCAGCCTTTTTATGCAACCTCATTTCGATATATAACCTCGTTTTAATAATCTCTAATACAATAATGAAATCTCTTGACTGAAGACATTGTTGCTGTCGCTCTCAAGCCGTTGCAATTAGTATTTATGCTACTCGTTTTACTCTTACAGTACCACATTCAAAGGCTGTTATTATTTGGGAGCGAGTTAATACGACGGCACCTGCAAAGAGGCTGCAAGTGCTCGAACAAAAGCAACAGCAAACGGTGGAAAACGGCGGAATAATTTTGGCCAATTTGGTTTTCGGGGTCAATTCGACGGCTCCTGTATGCAGCCTCTTTGTCTGTCATCGTCCTCGATTGGAACAAATGCCAGTCTCACTTCTATGCACGTGGTTTCTTGTATAGACTTACTAATCACAAGGATCAGCATCCCGCTAACGAGCGCCGAATAATACGAGCAGTTTTAAGTAACGATCAACTTAAGCTTTAACCTCATTTCCTACAAATCTAGAGCCTTCTCAATTCATCGCCAATCTGTCGTAAATGCAATTCTGTTGTAAATGTTTCGCCCTAAATATCACTGTTGCTATCGGCTTCCTTGTTGTTATAAATCGATTGAGATCTCCTATTTTCGTTCAATTCCTTACTTAAACACATTCTAATGACATCGTGAAGTGGTTGGTATTCTTTAAATGGGCAAGGGTTTTGAGTGCCTTCAACAATTAAGCTTCTTTTTGAATGTTACAAACTTTCAACAGACTTCTTTGTGAATGCTACGAAATCACGAATTTATATTAGCAAATGATACCTGTGTTATGATAGTTAATGGAAAGAATAATCACGGCTAATTAATCAGATTTCACTCCTGTTTGTCTGTCTGTCTGTCTGTCTGTCTGTCTGTCTGTATTCCTCGAAGGGAAGTATATTTATTGTTGTACATTCTAATGCTGTATTTGTATTTGCATCCATATGGTGTAAGTGCAAGTTAATCCTGCCTTCCATGTGTGAATTCCTTATTTGAATTTTGTTCAAATGTAGACACACATCTTTCTGTGTGTCTGTGTGTCTGTCTGACGTCTTTACTCTGATCATCACCTCTCACCCTGCCACAATCTGTTTTAACTGACAGTCATCATAAAACACTTCAACAGTAGAAATTGCAAAGACACATTACTTTCAACATGTTCCTTTCGCTGCTATAAAACCTTGGAGGTCTATTTATTGTGCTAATATGGTTCTATATTATCATACATTATCACTGAGTGTTCTTCGGGATGCCAGTTATAGTATGCTCTCGCATGAAGAAGCCACACTATTCGCTTGGAAATCTCATTCCGGATCCGGTGTGATTTTATCTGAATGAAGAAGGTGTGATATTAATCCTGTGCGATGATGTCATCATATCTGCTGTAATCCGTCAGGATTAATTGAAAAGGATCCGTTGGATTAGCTTCGTCGACTTTGCTGTTATACAGCATGTGTTTCTCATATCGAGGTGACATTTGCTGACACCATGGCTTCATGGTAGGAAACGATCTTTCCTATAGACATACGCTCTGTTCAAGGAGATAGAGTCGGTACCTCTAGGTCACGATGGGCACACCACGCCTTAAACGGCATGTAGTGTTGCTTTCAGCTGTTTCTAGTGTCTTCTGGAGTGCGCGATGCAAGATTCAATTCGTGGTAACTACTGGTGGTGTTAGGTGTGTCTGGGTCCATGTCGTCTTCTATAGGGGATGCCCCAGGGGAGATGTCACCGTGCAATTTCATGTGCTTTCTCAATGAACTTGGATGCGTGTAACTCTTGCTGCATCCTCCGTAGCGACACGTGTAGGGCTTGTCGGACGTATGAACGTGCGAATGCTTCTTGCGATCGCTTGAGTTGGCAAATCGTCGTCCGCAGCCAGAGTGGTCACATATGAAGGGCTTCTCGCCGGTGTGAGTCCTTTTGTGGATTTTTAGGTTCTCTGATCTAGCGAACAACTTTCCACATCCTGGAAACGGACAAGGGAACGGCTTTTCACCAGTGTGAACCCGAAGATGATTGACCAGTTTGTATTTTGCTTTGAAAGGAAGACCACTTCGCGGACAATTCTGCCATTGACAGACGTACAACCCGTTGCCCGAATCAGCAGTTTGAACGTGATCCTCGTTGAGGTGATTGACGATGTCCTGCATGAGTGTGAACTGCCGTCCACAGGGCTTCATCTTGTTGAATCCGTGCTGCTCAATCCACATGCACTGCATGATGTGGGGCGTGGTTTGCTGGCGGATGTAAGGGTAGAACATGCTGCTGCCACTCAACTGAGGATTATGGCCAGCCGATTGATCAAGGTATTGACCATGGACGTTGCTAGATGACGGATAACGACCACGTGGATATACGTCACCCTCGAATCCATACCCAACATGACTGGATAGGAGGCCAGACGAGTACCCCCGGCTAGGAGGGACAAACGACGGATAGTACATATTGGATTGGGGTTCCCCTGCTCCAAGACCGTGGTGGCTTGTAGACGAGCCGATGCTCTGCGTTGGATAGTAAGAGTGCCTATGGGAATGCGGGGAGAAACGACCTGATGGAGAGGGTCCACTTCCAATGCCTTCGAAGTACGAGATACCGAGGCTTGAAGGTGGGGCACTGCCGGATTGCAAGTGCAGGTGAGAGTCAGGACGGGGGTAAAGGTCCGGATGTGGTGGAAAGGAAGACGACTGTGCTGAGTTACAGCTAGAATGCATGGACTGATTGTGATATCCCGAATGATGACCCCCCGACGGAAGTCCCAATGACTGGTTACCGAAAGCAAACGGTTTGTGGTCAAAAGATTCGTTCATTGAATCCAGCTTGGACAATCAACACTCTCTTCGAAATTCCAAGGTGATCTCTTGAGAAATAACGGGTGCCGATAATCCTTCGAAATGAACTGAGAAACTATTTTGATAAAACCTGGAAGAAATGAAGAAGTACAAGCTGAGATTGAAGCTTCTGCAGTTAGTCTCTCTATTCAGTGACACGGCGCTACCTCTTGTTCGAGAGAATAACGACACTGAGGAGAATGGATTTGCATGTACAAGAGGCCACTAGCCCAAGTTTAAAATGATTTAGCAATGACAAAACGCGTGTAGATAATTATTACTAAACATGCAAAGACATCCTACTTTGACATTGGTCGTGATTTCCAAGATTCGTAGAATTATGCATACCAGATGCCTTGCTAGCGGGAGCGAATTTCCTATTGCGCAGAATTCATAGCAAAACCACGTGCCTAATGAGCATTAGAACTGCGCTTCATTAATTACTGTTATTTCAATTTAAAAAACTTTAATGATACAATTGTCCTAGAAGTGGGCTAGAATAGCAGCACCTTTTCGATTGAGATACTGCTCCAAGGTAAAACAATTTTTTTCAATATTTTCATAAATCGTTCATTGTTGTAAAAAGATTTACTCTATTGTGTACAAGAAGGACGTTCACTGAAGAAAATAACCAAGAATTATTTTCTTGTTTCAAGTGTCAACATGCTTAACATGAGCCATGGTCTGTTGAAGAACAACGGCATTATTCCTATTTGTATAGTACTTTGTGGCTTACTATATATGGAGAAGCATTTATCTACTAGATTTAAGAATAATATTCCTTGAAATAAGAAATTATGCTCTTAAAATGGAAACAAAATTTTTGCAGTTAACTTGTTGTTGCGGTAGTTGACTCCATGTTGTGACAATGACCCCACTGTAAATGTAAATGTCACTTTATTTAATGACGGTGTAGCTCAATAGGCCGATGGCTTGTCTCCCTTGGGGCCCTCGTCAGTTAAAACCACAGAAGACAACGAATATATTTGTCGGCTGGGCCAGGAATCGAACCCGGTACGCCAGACTGGCAGCCACACGTGCTAGCCTCTAGACCATACCGACCACTGTAATAAGCAACATAAGCAACTACGTACATCTGTTAGCTCAAATAAAAATCAAGTTAAGTGCGAAAATGGATGGTACGACTGCACTACAATTATGTCTACCATTTGCATCAACGGAGATTCCAGAAAGAGGTGGGCATGTAAACGAGACTACGCCGCTTAGAGTTTTGATAACGAGGTTATTGCTTTATGTAGAAATGTCCGAGGTCAAGGGATTAGGTTATTATATAGAGGATAAGCATTCACTTACATTGACGCATTCGTTGGAAAACAGGGTAATAAGAGTTAACAGGTATAGTTAGTACATAATTATTAGATATGATTGTAATTATAGATTGAACTGAGATAGCTATAACAGAAATCATGAATTTTTTTCAATTTAGTAGAATTTTTCTGATGGCATCATACGCACGGGGAAAACTGTTTCGATAACCAACCTCGACTATTAGCTGGGCGCAATAAATCCAAATTATCGGGGATATGACTTGACCCCTGCAAAGAAGTACTGCTGATAGTAATTAGCACATTGATCAAAGATTCGACGCAGAGAAAGAAGCTGATCTTTAGCCATGATCTTTGAGCACAACCGCAGTGCATACGTTTGCCGCATATTGTCTCTCAAGATCAACAATGTGTGAGCCGTAAATCCGGCCGAATCCACACCATTTGAGAAGAATCAATCGAAGCCAATCCCCCCCGTGGATCTGTTCGCGTACTTGTCCCACCAAGTAACCAAAGCGAAGGATTCTGGGTCAAACAGTAAGGGATTATCTACGATGAATCATGGTAAGATGGTCTGCTGTGAGCCTTTGAACGACTGTCGTGATGTTTTGGTGTCGCTAATCCTCACAGTAAGATGAAGAGAGTGGAGATTGGAAATCGATATGAATAGCCTTTTAGTAGACGAACAAACATTCTCGCTCGGGGGTAATACTACTGATAAGGCGGTCAAGAAACTACACCACTCGGGTACCATCTGTAGTCATCAATAATGTTCATTGTCTGCAATCTACAAGTTTTCTTCCTGTAAATAGCCCACGCCATCCTGTGCGGGCACACCGACAACAAGCATTGCAATGCAGACAATATTACTTTCCTGTGCTTGACCGCCAACCATTTTTTACTCACTCATGTTTGACGAATAAATCAAATCAAATCAAAATAAAAAATAAGGACAATGGTAAATGACATTTTATAAATAGATTTAGAGATTATATATTTTTGGTAATGCTTTAATTTATCAGATGAGTTTGTTAAGTTTAATTAAATTCCTGTTAAGTTTTTCAAATTCACATCATGTACGTTTCACAGAATGATTTAATTAATAACACAGTGGAAAACAAAAAATAATTGAAAGAAATAGCTTTGCTGGTATTTGTGCTTTAATATTGTTGCAGTATTGGAATCTTTTTATATTTGCTATATTTTCAAAGACTAAGCATTGCAATCCAGAGGGGTAATGCTACAAGCATTCTTGGCTCTCTAAGTGCTGGGGAAAACTTGCATGAAATTTTTAATTTGTAAATATTATAGTTTAATTTATTTTTTGTAATATTGTATTCTTTAGCATTTCAATTTATAAGGCAGGACGTGATTGCGATTTTATTGTATTCTAGACTCATTTTTATGAATGTTGAACTGCTTGTGATTTGATATATGCAAAGGTTAAGAAAAAAAAACAAGCAAAATGAAGCATAAAACATCTTTTCAAATTAAAATATATCTTAAAATTTAAATATATTTTAAAAATAAAATATCTATTTTATTTCAAGATTTTGCAAAGATTTATAGACATTGAGATTAATTCTATATTTACGCATACTCCTCGTGGAAGACTGGAACATCCCTTTTGTAGAATTGAGAGATGCACAAATTAAACAATTCCGTTTGAATTTAAATGTATTTTTATTCTTATTATTTAATTCGTGCACACTGTAAGTTATATTGCTTCTAATGGTAATTCGCATGCCATGCTGTTTTTTGGAGATACTGTATAACCCACACACTGTACATACATAAAGTGTGTACAGTGAATAGGTCTGTAGGTGTATGGTTCTAAAAATTGGCATGTGAATTTCGATCAGAAAATAATCTCCATGTACATATATTGAACTGAGTAGAACTTGTTTCATTGCCTAGTGTTTTAAATCATTTATATGGTTAAAATGCTGAACTATTTACTAGGGATAAAATATTGTAATAGCAGATGATCCGAATTTCAGAGAACGATCTGTGTCTCATACTTCCATAAAATGGCTCTTTGCGTCTACCATGAGGAACAACACAAGAACACATAATTTCAGCCATAAACTTGCATTACACAAACTGTTTCTTTAGATCGTGTACTATGGAAGGGCTTTGGTGTCCAGTGAAGTAGCAAAACAAGCTAGGTTTTAGGGAAATTGGAAATACAGATTAATTGGTTTTCGGTACTACATAACAAAAATGCTCATATCGAAGAAAAATCGTGCGTTAAAATGCAGTATTTCTCCAAAAAATATCGGGAATGCGCTTGGCTAGTTGGTACCATAATATGGCAGTATAAATTCCAGTTAACATTTTCGGTTATGTATAAGCAGATATAATATAATTTGGCAATTCACGTTTGGAAAATGCGTCGTTATTTCAAATCATTTCTATGGTGTTCTGTTACAACTTTTGGGTAAAGCAAAGAAACCTCTTACGAATTATGAATCTCTCGAACTGCCATGGAAAATTTCCAAGATGGCGCCTAGCTCCTATTTTTTATAGCTCCATCACAATTTCTCAAACAATATATAAAGCAGTAATAGATGTTACCATGAAGAGATAGATGGTCTTGCAAGGAAGGAAAGTTATAAACAACTATAGAATTTAAATCTGCTTGTCCGAAGAGATAAGAACCCTTTTATTGATTGCATTCGACTGTTTTGAAATTCATTTCAAGTGGAACTTAAAAATTCAAAGACATACAATGTAGTTCAACGATAAGCGGCTTTTTATCTGATTGAAATTAAAACGGCGTTAAAATTATGTCTGATAGGACGATCACGGCACATGAAGGTTAATTTCACACTCAGCGGGTGATCGATGTCCATGTGGTCGCTTTTAAAAGACTATTTGCATTTGGCCCATATATCATGAGAAATCGACGACTTATCTCAACAATCATGATCATATTCAAAATTGAAATATCTTCTGAGTAGCTTTCCGACAAAAGAATTAGCTAAAATTCCCCATTTAAAACTTACAATGGATAACTTTCTGGATTTTTCCGCAAAATTGTTCGTCATTTTTTCTGTTGTTTCGTCTTTTATACCTGTTTCTGAAATAATTTCATATTCCATGCCAGCTTGGAAAAATACCACCAACTGGATATAAAATTATCTAAGAAATAATCGATCAGGAACATTGAGAGGGGTTGAGTTAGCAAAGCCATATCATTCTGTGAAACTGCATTGAACCTTTCAGTTTCCCTTCAAATTTCTGTTCGAGTCGAATTCAAGACTCTTTAGTTAAATACCGTGAAACAGTCCCAATCTAGATGAGATACTCATCATTGCAGTTTTCTGTCTTTTGCTTGGAAAATTTTAAACAGTGATAATGAAGAACTACCTTTAGACAAATAGATGACCAGGGCTGAGCTTGATGGAAAGTAAGATCTTTCAAGACGTCTTCAATTTCTTCGTCGTTACTAAATACGATATGATTACGTAACAACGAATTAGAAACATGGTCATATTTTGGAAACGCAGCAGTGATCTATTTACAAAATTGATTTCATTGATAAGAAACATCAAATAATCCGTGTTGTTTTCGGGATTGCTGAAATCATGCTGAAACTTACAGACTGCCTGTGATGAAGATGGCGGATCCGTTTCACAGGGAGTCCCTATTGTCATTGAGACTTCCAGTTCTGAAGCAGCATGACTTTCAACGACAGAAAATAGGGTCTCTTAAAAAGGTGAAACAGCGGGGATTGTTATCGAGAACGTAGAATAAAATGTTCTACGCTGTGATAAGTTTCCTTTCTTATAAAGCCAAATGACCTTTATATCTCAAAGTGGTTACTCGCGTCTATCGCATCAAATAAAGTGCAATTTCAGGTTTGAGAAATTCGATGAAGTCCCTCAGCCTTGCTTCATCTAGCTAGTAAGCTCAACTTTGCTTACGTCCACAGTAGAATAATATTGCACCCCATTGACACACATACGATTATGATCAACGTATTAAATTAAGTAATTATAAAGACCTATATGTGTATATTTTAAATTAACTGTTTGGTACATATGACTTACGATGAATCAGTTTTCTGCAGCAGCATTCAAGAGCGTAATGGTAAAGGTATTAGGCTTCTAGCTATGACATATATATTATTTCACCCTTGTGGTAAGGATTTTAAGGCGCGGTCACTGTCCCGTTATACTGTCCTAAGTACAATCAGTTATCTGTCACAACAGAATGTATTAGTTGCTATATATATGGAACATGTAGACATTTGTTGCAAACAAAATAGTCTCTATAAGCAGTATAATACAAGGACTAGCTCGAAATTACAAAACGAATATAAGTTGTATGTGTGTTACTTCTAACTAGCTGGGCGAAGGAATCAAACGCTTATTCAAGATTTGCACGTATAGCGTCGTCACTGTTGCTTTGAGCGTTCTCGTGTCAGATTTGTAAAGCACTTGAAGAGAAATGAAAATTCTCAACAGAACCTCCCTAGTGGTTGATGGAGGCTTTCCGAGATGTCTTTGATTTGTCTGTTTTGGCGCGCAAATCTAGAAATGATTGTGTGAACATATAATTCCCAACAGTGAAACCAAAATAGAAGTTTTAGTACTTTCTAGCTTTAGGGAGATGTATTTCGGCAATCAAAGACCTTTCGAATCTGTCGAAAGGACCCATAAATTGTTGAATTACAAAAAATATATTTCAAAGAAAGTGCCCCGTTTGTAGGTCGTGTGTCCAATTAGTTTGGCTGTGAATATGTCCTTGATCTGAGGAACATTGCAAAAATAGGGCCGCTGAGACCTTGCTGAGACTCAAAACATCAAGAAACCACAAGTTGTAGATAAATCATTCGAAGGTGTCCTTGAACGGCGTAGCAGCGAGCCTTGGAGACGCAACGGCGATTTGCCAAACGCATACCATAGGGGAGGTTTCATGACAGTTTGGCGGGAAAGCAACAGGTTAGATCGGCGACAATTTTTAAGTCACTGTGTTTGCCTGTGACAGTGATTTTATCGCGGAGGTGGCCAAAGCCAAAGCCCTGTCGACTGATGGGAAACTCGCCTTCCTTGGCGCGACATCACAATGGCCAGCGTGGCGGACTTCCCAGTCGTGCATCGCAACTGTATATTGTGATGCGGCTGGAGGGCCGAGCAACGGTGATGATAGCATCCAGTCAGATGCTGATACTGCTTTGGACACTACAAGCGCCAAATTTAGCCGCAGAAGGTGGTATATTGCCCTTAGAGAGTGATGGCACAGGCGAACTATCACCGACCACTACTGTGCGCCCGAGACAATACGACATCGCGCGCCAGGCGAAATGCTTCTGGAGATGACGGCGAAAGCGCGAACTCAGGAACGATTTCAACGATGACAAAGACACTGCACCAGCTGAAGAGCAACACTTACCTCTAGCTGCACGCCATTATGGAAAACACGGAATCGCCTCAAGCCTTGGCACGGAGCAATCGTCCAACCAGTCACCCGTTAGCCGACACGCTCCGATCGGAAGGCAAGCTAGTCAACTAAAACGGTAACAGCAGCGTAGACCTGACAGACACGTGACGGGGGTACAGGCAATGTTTGAAAATACTACCCGCGTTTCCACCTTATCGTGATGCACTCAATGTTGCCGCCGAAGCGTCGTTTCGTTATCTCTCGATCGATGGGTTTATCTCAAGATATTCCTTGTGTAACTTCACAACGCCCTATGACTATATTAATCCGTGCGATAAATCCCTTGTGAACTTGCGAGATGTAGTTGTCTGCTACACTTGTCCGCTAATTAATGTCCACGAACGCTTTCCTAATTGTTTTGTGAACGATGATGGCCGTCTTGCCCAGATTGATCAAATCACTGTTACGTCTTTATAAAACGGGTGATGAAGAATAAGCTCGGTCACAGATTATGAGTGTTTTGTGAGTGAATACTTACGGCTTAGCCTGTGGATGCGTGTGTGCCGTTGGAAAACGTCAGGTTCGACATGGGCCAAGGGTAAACACACCCCAGATGTCACGTTATAAACTATTCGGACCTCTGCTACTCGGCAAGCTTTGCGCATTTGCAACTATTTAACGGTGGAAATTTTGAAAACACACACACGGACCACCACACTCTAGCGATTAAGACACGCTGATTTTTTCTCACATACACTGAGACCTCCCTCTTCTCGGATAAAAGGGAATTAATCTCCAACACAAGAGAGGAGTTTGTTTGAAAACATTAGGGCAACCATCATTCTAAAAGCCCGCCTAGCGTTTTGAGCACTTGAGCTGCGGCAGTAACGCTTGTACTTTGTACACGGCAGAAAACAGGTCGGCGGTAGCCTTGTTAATTTCCTGTCTTGCTCTCTGTCCTGACAACGGGATATTCGCTATCACCCCGTCGCAGCCAACAAAAACTCATCAGCCCTCAAGCGGCGAGCATTTTCAGCGAATGATATCCCACTGCGCACGCGCGGTGATTGCGTACTGCGCGAGCGATTGTTCGTGGCTTTCAATAGAATGCGAGCCTCCAGCCACGCTGTTAATTGTAGCTCGACCGCGCCAATGTCACCTTGTTTCGTACGAGATTTCATGCGAATGACCAAATGAAAACAACACCGGCCCCTCCTCACCGCTGCCACCTGGATAACACCGCTGTACCAAAAATCAACCTGCAATTGATGCTCGCTCGTGCTGAACTCAGTAATGGACGCTCGCCATGTACAATGGCTCGCCTTAATAGGGAACCACTCTATCTAAGCGTTATGTCGTAAGAAGGTTAAAACACCTCTTTGAAAATAGCAAATTATAAACCCATGCGACGAAAAAATGAATTTATTGAGTATAAAACCATTGATTTTTCAATGGGAATCCTATTTGAGTTGATTCCTTGCCATCGTTTCTTCTCTCTGAGACCGAGACGATTGCCACAGCTGAAGTAATAATATGGCGCCGTAGATTGTCTAAAGCCAAGCAACACCATGACACTCTACATATGATAACAGAGATTGCGCACGGCAGTACCGAGTACCGTCTATCAGATCTGCTTTGGTCAAGAACTTGAGCTGGTTAAATGACTGTGCCATCGACATCTTGAAACACTAGGGCATCGATTGACGATCAAGATTGTCACAGCAGACTCATTTCACAACTTCCGAAGATGAAAATACGTTTCGGTGCCTCACTTTTTGTCATGCGAAGGTTTCAATTTCCTTGAGTTTGCAGATTATCGGTGAATTTTACTAATCATTGTTTTTCTCACGCATTGTTGCACTGTGCTAATGAAAACATCCAGCTAGGAGACCTAATTCCGTCAGACAGAAGGCCACAACAGAACTAGACAATCACGTCTTCCATTCCTCCTGATGTGAAGGCATATAGGCTTTGGTCATTCATCAACAGAATGAGTTCCCCCACTGCGTAAACGATCATAAAACAACAGAAACTGTACTCAGGAAGACCAACGAATTTTTAGCGGTTAGGATAGATGGTGCAATTTTAATGACATCTATTAGTTTTTTAATCAAATTGTGGGAAATTAAAGTTTCAAATGAAACATTGATTGGATGCGCTCCACTTTAATATCAGATCAACGTAGGCTTATTTATTGAGTTTTTTCGTTCGATTGGAAGCATTTTCATTTATATTCAATAAGCAAAAACAGACGACAACTTGCATGTAATTCTTCGGTAATTTTCCTTACCAATCAGTAATAAAGTTTGAAGTAATAACATTCGTGAAATGGAGCCAGTTTAATCAACAACAAAACCCTTGCAAGTATAATGAGATTTTCTCAAGTGAAATCTGAACATTGCAAATTATGTTTTTACTTTGACTGTCTTCCAGCCGATGTTGGCGCTACGATTTCAGAAGAGGTTGTTATTAGTCAAACTGTGGAACTCAGCGGCGTTCGCCTCATGTCGATTGAAAGTGAGGAAATTGCCTCTGTTCGTTCTTTACAAGACCCAACTCACACTGGCCTATTGTGAACAGGAAAGGTGGACAGTATGAGACGGTGAAACTTTGAATAATAACAACCATTTCATTGTGAAAGATATTTGTTTATTAAAATGACAAAGAAAAACCGACTTAGCACCTGCTAGGGAACGGGTCGTAGGGTTGACCAGCGGTGTCTTCTCTCCAGACCTCTGTTCAACTTTATTGCACCGTAGTTCCTACCAGGGCGGTGTCCTATTTAAATTAAAAGGAAAATTTAGTCGAAAGTTAAGTTAGAAAAACAGACAGTTGTAGAAATCTGGTTGGCAAAATCTGATGCATTTCGGGATGCCTAAGTGAATTTCAAACACGTGTTTTGAGCTGAAATCGCCCACACTTTGACAGAAAAGAACAATCCTTGAAGTTGACGATCATGGAAAGATTACAGAGTAATGCGATAAAATGTGCTCTTAAAACACTTTTGAGAATTAAGACATTCTCTGGTGTCATCACAAGTGTCAGAGGTCAATAATCTTGAATCCCTAACGGCTTAGGGACTGGGCTTGATCAATGTTCACGTTGCCATCGCATAGTGTGCTCTTATCAGGTGCAGTTTGGGTAGGACAGGTGCGATAAACTATATTCAGAATATACCATCAAGTACTAAAATCCAAGGAGTGTAGTCTTCATAAGTTTAACGTCTTGTCAAATTCTTTCAACTTGACGTCAAGCTCTGTTATTATGCTCTGAAAGCTGCCCTGGAGGAGGCACTCCATCAACTGATTGATTTGCAAATAATTCATCACGACGTTGCTGTTTATTTATGTATTTGTTTGCTTGTTTGCTTATTTGTTTGTTTGTCTGTCTGTCTGTCTGTCTGTCTGTTTGTTTTATTGTTTTATTGTTTGTTTGTTCTATTGTTTGTTTGTTTGCTTTATTGTTTGTTTGTTATTTATCTGTTTGTTTGTTATTTATCTGTTTGTCTGTCAGACTTTTTGTCTGCCTGTTTGAGTATTTTGTTTATTTGTTTGCTTTATTGTATGTTTGTTATTTATCTGTTTGTCTGTCAGACTTTTTGTCTGTCTGTCTGTCTGTCTGTCTGTTTGAGTATTTTGTTTGTTTGCTTGTTTGTTTGTTTGTTTGTGTGTTTGTTTGTTTTGTTGTTTGCTTGTTTGTTTTATTGTTTGTTTGTTAATCCGTATAAGGGCGTATTTCAATCTTTGACTACAACATAGACTACTTGAGTTAATTGTGTCTTTATATAACAATAGAATGACGCTCACAGATGAAACTGATTAATGAATTCTATTATGGTATAATATGGCTGTTGTATATTCGTAATTACGCTAATTAATGTCAACGTCACTCCTTTCTGCACATGCGCAATTGTTACTCGTCTTATATCCACGTGCTTGTCCAAATATATTCACTTGAGCTTGGGCTTGTTGCCGCTCGCACACGCAATCCTGTGTCTCCTCAGTGTCGCCATCCTCTCGAACATAACAATGGCTATTTTATTCCATTTGTAGGCACACATCGGAACATCTCTGTGATTGAAACATTGGGTCAGATATTACAACGTTGATAAATTGAAAGCATTCTCTACCAATGATATTATTATTTTGCATTTCTTTGTAAATCGAAGTATTGTACTTTGAATTTGCAGTTTTCGTATCAGTTTTCCAAAATATTTCTAAAACAGGGCACAGATGAATAACAAAGACAAAAAATAAGGAAAGCAATTAGCTACATTAATAATTACTACTGGTCAAACATTCGAAAGACTTTCATCAGATAAGTAATTTTGAACCAGTGTTAAGAAACCGTTTTAGCAGGGAAGAAGTAGCACTTGCTGATTCCAAGTAGAGTAAAAATCACCTTTCGGTCCTGAGGAGACACGTGGCCTTTCTGTCCAGGTTGATTTTTATGGAAAGCATCATTTTGGGGCTATGAAGAATGACCTTTATACACAGGTGGCTGCTCCATAGAGGTGGCCGCTAATACGGTTTGACTGTACCGTTCAATCACGTTAATTGGACTCTTGTTCTACGTGACATTCGAGATAATCGGACATCTTCAATGAGGAAAAAACAATTTTTATTTTACCTCTCTGGGAGGTTATGTTAATTGAACAGATGGATAAATAACCTATAATAAATGAATGAAAATTAATACTTTATGCAATGAAACTTGTCTATAATTATCTACAAATTACTGGCAATAAAATTATCTGAATGAGATCCTAAGAGTTACCTTGAATTGCTACTTTGAAAGTCCTATTTACAAATTAAAAAATCCTCCAGCTGGCAGCCGTCAACCAATTGTTGTTTTGCTGTCCCCTCACTTGAAAGATCAGTAGGCTGATTTATTGCATAGTCAATAGCGTTTTCAGTTCCTTGCGTATCCAGTTGACCGCATTTGACTGTCCTAACGCTTCGGATCAAATTGGCATTTCCTGTCTAAGTAATCCCTTTTGGCTCTGTCCAACCTCTGTGGTTCTTGGTCACATTTAAATTTGCAAACATCTCTAACCTTTTGATTTACGGTTTTCATAATAATCTGCGAGTCGATAAGATGAGGGAGGAAGATTTTTGTTTCTAAGACATTGATTCTTCTTCTTCTTCGTTTTCATCTTTTGTTGGCACATTCCAATGAAGGTACTGCATTGCGGGCGAACATTAGAGAGGTAATTAGCATATGTTAGACATATTGCACAACGAATGATTGTTGTGGTTTCTTCCCGGATTTCTCGGCAAGCTCCAACTGCTTTATTGACCTATTTCTTACTTATCGGGTGTGGCGTATTCCATAGTATCCCTCGTGACATCACAGCGTTGGAGTCAAGTGGTTCAGTGATTGGAAACACGAGGGAAAGACAAAATCTTCTCTGTTATAAAACTTGTGGCTGAGCGTCCGTTCAACTGCGGGACAAAGCGAGCAGAAAATTGTTGTGGATTATGACAATAGTTGACAACGCATCGCGATCAAATCAATCAATCAATCAAGAAAGCTGATCATGAAGAGATGACCATTTGTAAGAAACTTGACATTGCACGTAAGAAACCTTGGATGCTATTTAAACAAAAACTCTCTACTTCATCTGCTCCGATTGCCCAAGACACCATCTGTTCACATTTCCAGAATTTACTTAACCCCACCAATTCTTCGCCTACATTCGCCATTATTAATCTCGATTTTCAGCCTGAGGCCTGGTACAACGTGCCTTTCGAAGAAGACGATGTACACGCAGTCATCATGGCTACGGCCAAACACAAAGCAGCAGGTATTGATACCATCACTAATGAACACTTGCAATTATCTGCTGAGCTTCTTCTTCCTGCCTGGACATCATTGTTTAATCTGTGCTTAAAGCACAGCGAAATACCTACCACCTGGAAGGAAAGCAAAATCAAGCTGTTATTCAAAAGAAAAGGCTCAAAACTGGACCCTAATAACTACCGCGGCATTGCCTTACTGTGCTGCCCATTGAAAGTCCTGATCTCCTTAATTAATCGCAGATTGAAGGAAAACATCTTCCATTCTATTCCTTCCCAACAATATGGTTTCCAAGAAGGTCAAAGTACGCTTCAACCTCCACGCATTCTGATCAATGACATCCACTCCAACTCCAGCAACCACGAAGTTCAATGTACGCAGCCTTTGTTGACTTTCGCAAAGCTTTTGACAATGTATGTCGAACTCGTTTAGTAGAGAAGCTACGGATCTTATTCCAGGTCGACGGCCTTCTCCTGCTACTCATCTGCAGTCTGTTGAACAGTAACAAAATCAGAATCGACAATACCATCGAACTATCCGAAGTGATTATCCAAAATCATGGAGCTGTGCAAGGAGATTGCTTGTCCCCTACGTTATTTATTATTTTCATTACTGACATTGCTCGTCAGTTGGAACTCGTTCCAAACTTGAAGTTCCTGTTCTTTGCGGACGATCTAGTGCTATATTCAACTTCAGCTCAGTCTTTGCAAAACGGTTTGAATGCCTTGCAGGACTGGTGCGACACGAACAGCCTCCAAGTTAATGTCACCAAGACAAAAGCCATGAAATTTCGAAGGGGTGATGCCCTGAAGTATACAGACAACTTTCACATGAACAACGAAGACCTAGAACTGGTGAAATCCTACGAGTACCTTGGAGTTACCTTACAGCAAACTTTGACATTCACAATCCATCTGGCAAAAAAGTTAAGGAAATGCTGCGTTTCTGCTGGAGCAATATGTAACTTGCCGAGGGTGTCGACTGACGTTGCCTTGCGGATTTTTCACATGAAAATAGCACCAGCTGCCACTTACGCGTTTGAAGTTATTTCATCGTTCTTCACTGCTTCACAATTATTATATTTAGACCAAATAAAAGCGACTTTTCTGAAACGAGCACTTGGAGCTCCTATCAACGCTTCCAGTACGCTTATGTTTATTTTCGCTGATACGCCTACATTTGTTGAAGATCTGAGCAATCGTTTCCCTTTCGACATCTGTGTGGCGCAAGAGTGCATCAAGCAACGGTATCAGAAGGTTCAAACGGTTCTGCACGATGGGTTCTCCGACGCACCCGCATTGATAACGACTGGCTGGCAAGGCCCAAATCAGCCCAATCGTACCTATTTGATTCGCCTCTCCGTCCATGGCTTCCACCATCTGATCTGTCGGAAGTCGGGATTCCACCATCCAGACGACCAATGCGTCTGTTCGCAGTGTGGTCAGTCAGCTAGCCACCGTTATCACATTATCAACTGTCCAAATATTTCTTCATATACTCGATTTGTCAAACAACGTGAGTAACGACACAACATAAAATATTTTGGAATGTATTAAAGATTGTATTCATGTAGCCAATAGCGCCAGTATTGAAATTGTACATTTAACAAAGAAGTTTTATCTCAATTGAGGTGTAAATAAATTATCAATCAATCAATCAATCAATCAATCAATCAATCAATCAATCAATCAATCAATCAATCAATCAATCAATCAATCAATCAATCAATCAATCAATCAATCATTGCTTTATATGCCCTGCAAGTCATTGCCCCTTACCTGAAATCGAACCAGTTCATCTATTTGGATAGAATTAAAGCTGCTTTCCTGAAGCGCACGCTTGGTGCCCACAAGTCTTCATCCAATACGCTTATGCTTATTTTGGCAAATACTCCTAACTTTGTTAGTGAATTATTTTACAAGTTTCCATTTAATCCCGTCGAAATTGAAAACTATTTGGCTTGGAGGGACGATAAAGTGTCTGCTGTTTTGGATGATGGCTATCTTGATGCTCCTGCTCTGCAATCTTCTGGCTGGCAAGCAGCTCATCAAGCGAACAGAAATTATATTATACGCCTTTCAATTCATTGTTTTCATCACGTAATTTGTACAAACAAAGGCTTCCATGTTCCTAGTGAAGATTGTATTTGTATTGAGTGTGG